>CALSBZ010041481.1:46967-61507 GCA_943591055.1 Gobionotothen gibberifrons
GTAACCTTACCATTAGAAAGGAAAAACTCCCTACTCATGTAATGACTAACAGACCAAAAATGATTTACTTTATTATAATATCACATTGGAGAAGCTGCACATTTCTTCTCCCTGGTTCATATGTGTGTGCAGTGTAATCTGTTGCTGTTCCATGTACAGAAGCCTCCACTCCCATTGATCTTAACTGAAAGCAGCCCCCCTGTTGTTAAGGGCAAATGGTACACTTCATAAAAGTCACCAACCTTGAGATGGCAATCATTCTGCTATTTGGGCCAGGGAGCAGTGAGTAGGGGCTGCTGCCAGGCCCCGGGCTCCCAGCAGCCCCTGTTCAGGTTCACTGAAGCAGGCTGTGAGCTTGTTTGGCTCGATGAACCGATTTGAAACAGATTGGCAGCCAAAGAGGCTCCATGTGTGGTTTGAGATTGTTACCGGTTACTTTTTCAATTATAAATGGGCAGTCCGGAGAGTGTCAGTGTTGAACTCGGGTCAATGTGTTTGTATTTCAGTCCAGTTAACCCAGAAACACTCGACTCATGTTAACAGCATGATTATTATGCGGCCATGTTTAAGACTGTTTTACAGATGTATCACTGAGAATGCTGTTTCCATCTGATATGCTTGTACAGGTGTTGGGATAACAGATACGATTATGTGCAGTATTATGACTCAACTGTATGTTCCTGACACCTTTTAACAGAATAATGTAATATGGAACTTAAATGGACTGAATGGGTTTAGTTTTGATTAGTGTATTTAAATCAAGCTATACAATATTATATACCTGAAGAGAAACACAAGTAACGTTACATTTCATTATGTTTTAATTGGTCGTCTTTAATGGTGACATCATTGTTGTTGTTGGTTGCCAGAAGTTGCCATAACTTTGACTTTTTATACAGTTTCAAACCACATTTTTGCAATACTCTACTGAAAGGTGCTGGCAGAGCATATTGTTACTATGACAATGATATCTCAACATCATATCACCACAGTTGTAAGTCCCGCTGGCAGGTCTGCTACAACGGGCTAGTCTTTGCTATGATAGTTTCCATCAGACAGAAACGGCCAAAGACAAGCCTTACATTCAATTTCTACAGTGACGTCACCGGCGCTTTTGTGAGATGTTGAAATATTTTAAACATTCATTGTTCAGTGTGGGCACACAAAAAAGGCGCTGGACGTGACTCTTTTTCTCGAAGCGGCCACAAGGCATGAGCTCTGTTCTCATTGGAATCTAATGAAAAAAGACGCTCAAAAAAAGGTTCTCTCGCTGCGGAAAAAAAAATTTCTTTTATCAGGACATTTATTTGTTTAGCTCAAGCTTCACTTACTGGGTCCCCTAGTGGAGGGCTCTTAATCAAAACTATACGTTATTTAACCAATCTGTATTACGGCCCGTCCACACAGCGGCGTGCATTGAAAGCTTCACCATTCACTTTGAATGGGGTGACGTCACTTTTCGCCGAACTGCATTGTGGGAAGCGACGCCGAGCTTTGCTGGCGTGGCTCGCTGCAAAAGTTGAGCAATGTTCAACTTTTGAAGCCTCGGTAGAAGCGTCAGCCAATTGAATCATATGCCAGTACAAGTTCTAGCCAATCAAACCGCTGCTTGTGTGTCAGGGGCGGGAGATTCATGTGATTGGTTGTTGGTCGAGTTTCAGACACGCCCGCCGGCAAGCGACAACGCACGCCGCTGTGTGGATGGGCCGTAACTGAGGGTCCCCTAGTGGAGGGCTCTTAATCAAAACTATACGTTATTAAACCAATCTGTATTAATAGATTAAATAATGATTAAATAATGCGTACAACACTGGACTACTAAAATAGATATATAGATAAAACCCAGTTTCTAGTTGTTTCTTAATAGCCTCTTGGCTCACATAAAGACAGCTGCTTTCTTTAATATAACACATATTCCCTACTTAACACCTTACAGCTACTCCTTCCATCTGTGAGAGACTTAAATAGATTCAGTGGTACTTAAACATAAGTCTGTATGATATACTGATCACGAAAGAGTATATGATTTGATCAGACCTTTCAGCTCAGCACTTGAGAAGGTATTGCTCTGTGGTATTTGTTGTGAATAAACTGTACCAGTGTCCTTTAGCTGACTCGTCTTAAGCTAGTAATTGCTGTATCTCTTCTGCTGCAGTCAGGATAAAGTGTGTGCACATCATCAAAATATTGTCCGGTTGCATTGGCTACTTGTAGTGCTCCTGTGGCGTTTACATTGATTAATCAATCTTAGTTTGGTTCTGTTGTAGCACTGGACTTAAAGCAAGTGATATTTCACTTTAGCTGCACATATAAAGGTGTGTATCTTTTCAACTGTTCACTGTTCAACTGCATTCTTTTTCATGATTGAGGCTCTAAACTTTGAGCATGATGCTGACCATGCTAACATGCTCACAATAAAAACATACTGAGGATATAATGGTTATAACTCAACTTCTTAGTTGCGATGTTGATAAGTAAGTGTGTGGCGTCCCTGAGACATTACAAGCCAAAAGAAAGACTTACCTCACCATCCTCTGGGCTCGACCAATAGCTGATCCTCTCTCAGCAGATCCACCTTCAGACCCTATCTTTGTGGCTCAAAGAGCTTTAGCGAACCGTAGTTGGTTCGTGATCGGCACAGATCCACTTCAGTTCCTTGGGAATCACCACATTGAAAACCAATCAACAGCACTTTGGCCTGATCATGACGCTACACGATAAGGATCACCGGTCATTTCATTCATATCCTAGGAAACATGAACATCTAAACCAAGATGAATGGAAATGCATCCAATTGTTTCAATAACCTTTCACTGAACACCACAAAAGTCAGAAGGATTCCTCCTCTGGACACTGTAGGGATCTTTAACAAATATCATTAGAGCCCAGCCACCAGCATGTGTAATAAAACACATCACATTTTTTATTTCACTGAGCACACTTTACTAATGTTATTTTGTCAATTGTTAACCTTTAGAAAAGTGGGGATGACAGACAGAATAGAAACCCTTGATTCAGGATGCTGTGTTATTCCTGGTGGCACGGCAAACTAAGGTGATGGGCAAAACACCCTCAGCTGTTCATTAACTTGCCCAGTGGATTGATTATCAGCCTTTCTTCTTCTTATTTGGAGGGTTGTGATGAATGTTTTGTAATTTTACAATTGGGAAAAAGAAATATTACTACTTGTGCACCTTCCAATCAATCTGAATTTTGCTAACGCTAATTAAAGTACAATGCACTTCAAAACATAATCTACTGGCCTTTCCATCCAATTTAAATGAGTGTTGTTCCTTTCGAATTACATATTGTTGTTGCAGGGTTATATTAGTTTACTGGTAACATTTCTCTATGCAGAATTAGGTTTTTTTGATCAACTTTTTCCTTGAATGTCCTGTAGATTAAATGCGTTATTAGGACATTGTTCACAGATCTTTGGGGTTTCCAGTTGGGAAGACAGATGTATCAGATTGGCAGGGGATGCTTTATTGAAGTATGGACCAACTGTGAAGGACACCATTCAGGTGCATGAAGAATTTAAATGACGGCTGTTAGTTTCCCAGCTTAACTCCTCACATTACCCTGGGGTTAGGTAAGGCCAGTCTAACACAATGCTGAGACACCTTGTGTGGCCACCTCTCTTTTCAATAAGAATGATGATTGTGAATGATGTAAAGTTACGGCATATTGTTGGCTTTTTCACATTTAGTTGTACAGCAGATAGAATGATCACCGACCCAATATGTCCGTTTGGATGTGGGCAAATTAATACATAAATTCAACAATAGCTAAGATATGTTGCCAAGAAAACTTACATTTTTGAACAAAAGTTTGGTTTTGCCTCCGTGGACACAATGCTGTTTTGTGTGTGTGGGCCGCTCTTCGTAGTATTGGTGATCGATGGTCGGACAGAGACAACATGATTTATTAGACCCGTTTTGTAGCCTGCTTGCTTCTGTGCTTGTAAAGAAAGACGGCTGTTTCTAATCGTTTATGAATTCTACTTTTATGTACCACTCTGATTAATTAATGTTAACCCTTCTGTGACCTCTCAGGCTTAGCTGTGTAAACATGTTGAAGTGTCTGTTTCTCCTAAAATAAGCATGTTTTGGGTGCAGGTTTTGAAAGGAGCATTTCCAAAATGTTTATTCATACCAATACCACCTTCACTCTGAGGGTTGTTAGTGCAGCAGTGTGTCTTTTGGTCTCCTGTTCCCATGTATACATTCTCTGAATACTCCCTCCCCCCCTCCACCCCCAGCTGCCGGCTTCCTGCCTGTCTCATTTTACAGCCCGGCCTACTGATGCAGCACAGTCAGCTTCCTCCACGCCGACATCTCCAGACCCATTAAACATTCATTGGATAGGGCCACAAGATACCTCAGATAGCCTCAGCTCTGCTAATCTAAATTCAGCCCGAGATATGAACTTCACACCCTAACCCTGATACTGCGAACCAAGAAGCAGGTATAAGCATTGGTTGTGTATGGGTTCAATAATAATATATATTCATACAGCAGACAAACTGATGGATGTTGGTGTGGCACAGAATCTGACACATGATCCCCTCACTGCTCTGTAGTACATGGATTGATACAGTTATCCACAGAGAATTGTGGTTGACAATAATTAGGCCCAACATCTTAAGGCCCTGACACACCAGGCCGAAATCGGCTGTTTTCGTTAGTCGGACGACGAAGCGTGCCCTGTCGCCCAAACTCAATTTGGTGTGTCCCGCACCGTCGGCCGTGACACGCCTTATTTGGCCTTTCATGGCCGACGCACGGCCGATTCAACATGTTGAATCAGCCGTGCGTCGGCCACAGGCAGTCGGACAAAGAAATCACTCTGATTGGCTGTTCAGCTTGCGAATCAGTGCATGAGAAGCGAAACGGTTGCTTCCACAAGCAACACTCCAATGGCTGATAGCTCCAGTACCGCACAAAACATGTTTTCGATGGACGAGAGTGAAAATGGAACGCACACGCTATTTGTTGTTTGTTTATATCACGTAGTCTGTTCTTCTTCTCTGTCTTCCGGTTATTGCCTCTTTTGAATGACGAATACACACTACCGCCGCCTGCTGGTAAGGAGAGTTATGGCCACTTACGCATGCGCAGTTCCTACGTGCGACACATGGCCAAGACGCAGGAGAACACGGCGATGCAACAGTCGGCGTCGGCGAGTTCTCTGGTGACTGCTTGGTGTGTCAGGGCCTTTAAAAGCAGTTTAGATTACCAGGATGTTCCCTCTTCATTCACTGACACAACTGAAACGTTGACTTTCATTAAATGTATTATGTCAACAAATTTAACATAACTGTATTAGGTTAGTTGAAAGTAATAATATTAAGTTGAACCTGAACTCTTAGTTTATTTAAAGTTAATATTATTAGTTTCAACCAACCCAAACACAGTTATGTGAAACTGTTGACATAATTAATTAATTTAAAGTAAATGTTTCAGTATTTTCAGTGTACATCTGTACTTTCAGTGGAGTTGTAAGAGAACTATGGCTGCCATGAAGGGGAACAGTTCCTACCAGTTAATAATCTTGTGACACTTGTGTTACCGATTCAACCTGACATTTCATGTGCTTTCCAAGGTGCTACATGTGTTCCCGCTGTGACCGCTGCCGCCTCCACACAGCTTGTTGACTAACTGTAATGCTTCTGAAGTATAGTTGTTATTGCGACTCACAAAGAGCTTACGAAGAAGTAACCACTTATTAACACTTTTTGGTGTTACTGTAGTGCAAATTGGCCATATGTTATTAACAATGACTAGCGACAGGACTGTAAACCCTTCGTGTCTCTGTTCGGTTTTGGTTTGGTTCCATTGTCAGCTTTTAAACCAACCCAGATGAACCATACTAATTTGCAAATGGACCAGATTTCCAGTGACCAGTGATAACAGTTTTACGTTAAAGGTCTGCTGTTTGGCTGTTAACATTTGCTCATCTTGTGTCTCTGATATCTGAAGATCCAGAAATCCAGTTATTAAAATACTTAATCTCTCTTAAAAACCACCAATAACAATTCGGTCTCATGCTTAATTGATGATGCCGTCGTAGCGAGCAAATGACAAACCTTGAAAAAAACGACAGATTTTGTTAATATTCAACTCGACCCAATCTTACATAGCTTTAGACATTTTAATGCTGAAATGTTACATATTGACCTTTTTAAAACAAGCTGTATTCTTTGAAACAAACAGCTGTATGTGCAGTAGCTTTATCCCCGTGCACATTTCAGTATCCATGACTCTCAGATAGATCATCCTGCTAGCCTCTGCTTCCAATGTCTCAAGTAACAACTTAATTAGCCAACTGCTGACGTGAACTTGTTGTTATCTTTCCATCGAAAGGTCAGATCTTTACTGTACAGCTAAGGAACAATGCAGACACATGAGGCATCAATGGAAGGCTCTGACAGTTCACTGAAATAAAGTAAATATCACAGAGCAGCTTGGAGAGGAAACAGTGTGTCTTCATATGTGATTGTTACAGGAAGATTGTAAAAAAAGGAATGACAAATGGTGAGCTTTCTGGAAAGAGGAAATCTGTCTGTGTTCAGAGCAGGGAGAGTGCACTGTGGACATGAAGTGAGGCGGGAATAGCTGTCATGTCTAAATAGAGACGTATTAGGGAGCCGGCATTTTATCTCCTCTAGCACCAGGTAAAATGTGCTTACTGTGGAGATTGGACAGCAGCATTTCACAAATACAGGATTTGTGTCCAACATATCTGTCATGAATCCTGCTGTTGAACATCTGCTTCAGTTGTAGTGTATGCACCTCTTCTCCTTCCTTAAAAAACTAGGCATCTATTTATATTATTGTGAGTTAAACTGAAGGACTTAATCAAAATAAGACTATAATGATTTCCTTGTGGACGATTTCAATGTGTGACCTTGTTATCCGGTGTGAGCCGATGCCATGACCCTGTCAGAACTATGACATAATGTTACTGACTAATAAGCAGCTGTACACATGTTGGCATCTCTCTAACAGCCAGAGGCTTATAGATGGTGGGTGGCTTCTGAGCTTCTTCCATTCAAATTAGAATTTGACATTTCTTTAATGGCAAATACAAGTCAGGTCTGTGGAGACAGATGATGACTAATCGCAGAGATAGCATGCCATCATTTAATTCTACCATGTTATACCATTAAAAAAGAGTTTTACTCGTGCAGTCCTCTGCGCCAGATCAGTAGACACAGTGTAGACTTCTTATGATCAAACAGTATCTTTTAACTCTGTAATAGCAAGTAAACTTACTTTTGATAAGGTTTTATCATGCCTCACATATTCACAACACAGATACAATGTACTGAATGCTTGTGTATGTGTGTGCATAGGTTCAATACAGATAAAGCATCATTCTGACCTTTTGTGTTTTACTCCGTTTCTCATTCGTCGGTGGCGTCTTTGGCTTTAATCCAAAAATAACTTCAGCAAGCTACACAAAGATGATATTTACACTTTATCGGATGTCATTTAAAACTGCATTTTGTATGGTTTTACAAGAAAGACTTCAAGGATGATGACTTACTTTTTGGTTAAGCAGATCACATCAGTTGAAGTGGAGAAAAACAGCCTGTTTTCTGAATCTTTCCATTAAGCGGGGCTACAAGAAAAACTTTGTCCTGAGCCTGACTAGAGTAGATGAGGCCAAACAGTTTTGAGTGTGTTTTCAGGTGGCGATCAGCCAAAGCAGTAATTTTGTCAACAAAGACATGAGGCCAGTTCCACGTTTGGACTGTAGATCTAGTCCAATATGCTTACACAAGAGAACTAACGTTGTCATGACATGAAGAGACATACAGAGCTATGACTGAAGCAATGTAGAAGGGAACTGCCGTTGATTTGTATTCACATCTACAACCAGTTTACTGAAGGATTTTGATCAAAGCTTACATCAAGACTTTAGCCAAAAAGAGCAGCAAGTGGGTTTGGCTGAAAAGAGAGGAAACCATCTGGGCCTCAGAGTCAACTCCTTCATAGCTGAGTTGAGTATTTGCAGAGATACATTATTAAAAGCATGAAGGCGTGTTACTAGAACTGTTATCTGTTCTAAGCCTGTTGTTGCTGACATGCTGTAGTATAAGGAAACACACCAATGTAATGTTGCAAGTAATCCAACCAATTTGATTCTTTTCAGAATGCTGTTGTTTGCTTTATTGTCTATGAAGCCGGGCAAAGTTTCTTATTTAGAACATTTCTATTGCTGTAAGTAAATCAATTAACAGTTTGAAATGGTAGGGAATCCAACAAGCTTTTTAATAAAATAGCAATCTTGTTTAGACTTTCAATTCAATTTGATAACAGTTTTTCTAGGAAACGTTCTGTATCATTTAGCAAATTCAACTTGGACTGGATTTCTTTTGATTTCAGTGAGCTATACTTGTGTCCTCTGAGCCTTGCATTCATTATCTCGTCTTTCTGCTTTAATTAAGATGGATATCAACTGGTTCCCAATCTGGCTGTGAGAATGTTCTTTTGAAAGTTTAAGCAGCACTGTCAGAACAATGGATGTCACGATAACAGACATTTAGTCCATACATATATACCACTCTTGATACCAATTTGATAAAAAAAACTAAGATGAAACAGGTAATATTTGTATTGTATTAGTGGGAAAACTGTATTTATTCATGCTTTTACCAAAGAAAGATGGCCATATTTGTCACTATAATGTTTTTAAACAATATGGAGCATAGCGCAAAGAGAGGTGTTAGGGAGTGTATATGCTATTTGTATTATTTACATTTGAGGGTAATCAGGCGGACATGTAAAATAAATTCTGAACTGGAGCTGATGGAAATCACAGAACACCACACAAGGCGCAGGTAGACAGGAGACGTTGTAGAGCTTCAGCAACAGACACATTCCACAAACGCTGCTATGAATAACAGCCCATCCATCCAGAGCGACAACAACTGTTGACTGTTGAAGACAGTATGTCATTCGTCGATCAGTCCATCACCCTTCACACCCTTGACTTTAATTATTGTAAATTATTTCTGTGGCTTATGTCATCCCCATAACCATGACATTGTCATGGCAAAGAGAAGGACCAATACATCTGGAAGGAACAACGGCAGCTCTAACAAGACACTGAATCCAAACTGCTCCAACTGTTGGCCCTTTGTTTGTGTGTGTAAAGAAAGGGGAGGCAAATTACAAAATGAAAATGCCGTCTCTTCCAAGATGTGACACAGAAGGGAATCTTCAAATGTCATTTTTAATGAAAATTCTCATTAAATCTGTATATACAATCAATACAAGACAGAGTTCTGCTAATACAAACAAACACTAAAGACAACCTGTACCAATGGTGAACATGTGAAGTAAAAACAGGTGATATCATTTGTTGTGTAAACATGTATGTTATTAGTAGTTTCCATTGTTTTAAGTGTTTATTAACAACTTTTTGCGCCATGTGGCTTGTCAAGACAACACCTCTAGTTTAATCATGAAGTGCATTTTAGTGACACAAGTTGTGTCCAGGTTTAAAAAAATGACTGCTCATTAGTATTGATTCTTTAAATTGCATACAAATATTGACATTGCAATGTATTTATGGTTAGTAACCAAAGAAAAACATTTTTGTGGATTTTTATTCAAGATATGTGTTGACACATCAGTCAACTTGCACATTAGTACTGTGTAATTAAAATGTTGCGTTAAGTGGCTTCGCCTTGGTGGGAAGTCATGCTATAGGCTACAGTATTGCTGATGTGTTGCTGGGGAAACAAGGAATGTGTTCCTGAGGTCATGGTAGAACTCAAGACCCTTCAAACGGTTTTTAGTCTGATTTTGGTTTTGAGTCTTGATTTCCGACATTTGGGCATTAATGGCAGTGATCAGTGCTGAATGATGCTGCTGTAACTCATAGTAACCTTTTTCTTTTTCTACTAAGGAACTAATGAATGATTTTTAAAATCGATGTTTCAGACTTACATCGACACTCCTTGTCCTGTGTGCTACTTGTAGCATCTGGTGCAGTTAGGAGAATAAATCACTGTGGTCACTCCTTCATTTGATGACTATGTTCCCTCTATCATGCAAAGAACATCTTCAATACTTAAATTAATGGGATGTTATGGTGACCTGTTCCCAGTGTCTTTACAGAGAAACATGTGGGGCAGACTGAGCCCCTCGGTCTACATGCTGTAACATCCTCTTCTGGCAGAAAGGCCCTGGCAGGGTGATGGGCAGAGTCTCCCTCAGGCTATTAATAATAAAAACCCTCCTAGAGCTTTTTTAAATGTTTCTGTGACATCCATTTCTTTACAACGTACTGTATCACACATTTTATAAGACAGACTAGCATTTGCCTTTTATGTATCTACCTGAGCTACTTCATACTTATTTGACAGTGTTTTTTCACCATTACAACCAACCAGAAATACTTGCCCTCCCACTTTGTCTGAATGAGCTTCACCCTTAGTCTGATAGCCGTAGAGAGAGGAGGACCATGGGTGTACGGAGATAAAAGTCACACACTCCCAGACAACAGCAATGTCTGCTGGCTGATCTGCTCAAACAAATGAGCTTTCAGTCTTTGTTATGATAGTTTCCGTCTGAAAGACAAGATTTTTCTTAGATTCCTTCATGGACGTCATCAGCGCTTTTCTGAAAAGTTCAAATATGTTCATCCTTGAGAGCTCGGAGCGAATTCAGAGAAAGCGCTGAGAAAAAATACGCCGGGTGCAGCGCTTTATCTCCAGGCGGACGCACTCTACATCTCTTTATAAACAATTGAAAAAAGATGCTGGTGCTCAGAATAAGGCACTATGTGGACACAGGCCCTGGAGCTCCTAATGCATTCTGACAGCTAAACAGACAACACATGTCCATTTCTGAGCAGAATGCATCTCTACAAGGCCAGCCCATAATATGCACCATTATTTTTCCAACTAAATCATTTCTTGTTTTAGAAATCATGTGCAGATGCAGCATGGTAACTGATTTGTAGTTGCTGTCAATTGATAAATATCACTGAGAGTCATTAAGATGAAATAAGGGCTTGCACTGAACTGAGTCATGCATTGGGTTGCCCCCACTTATTTGGGAGAATTCCTGAACTTGAGGGTCCGCTGATCCTCCCATAGCCATCTGCCCTTAATTCCAGCCAGTCAAACTTAGTTAAGAGGCTCAGAAACACTTATCTGCCCTCTAGGTAGAAGCCTGCAGCAGCTTTAGAAGTAACTTGCAGTACATTTAAAAACATGTTCTTCGGACAATGTTTGCAAGAGTGATACTTAGGTTATGTGTTTCTAAAATACAGATCATTTATAACACATTTTTAACTCTCTTGTTACTACTGTCAGTATTGAAGAGTTTCCATGTGCTGGAAAATTAAAACTACTATTTATAGCTACTATTTGAAAACCTAACCACTCCGTCACGGCTGGTCTTTGCTTAGTGAAATACCTTAAATGGAGAGGGAAATAACTCTGGATAGCACATTTTACAACATTATTGACTTAATGATTTCAGGGATATTAAAGTGTTCAGAATTTGATTTACCTCAGAAAAAAAAATACGCTGCACGATTAACATCTCTTTAATCATTGGAGGTCAATTGGAAAATGTCTTTTTGGGACCAATGGCGTCATGGACTATCCCATCATTTGGCCACTAGGAAAATTTGCTTTAATGGCCAACTAATTTCTTTGGGACTTGTGTGAAGAGAATTTTCAACGCTGCATTATACAGCTGTTCTATGATTGGTTAAAACGACCCCATGGCGATTCTAGGAATAGATGGTTACCTTTTTGATGATAAATAAACCCATATTAAGTCTTAAAGTGATCATATAGGGTTTTTATTTTAACAAAGTTGCATGTGTGAAAACTCAGTGTGTCGTAGTGTTCCAGTCCGTAACACAGACTGCTTTGCCTGGACGGGTACTGTTAGGGTGAACAGTACCGCGGCTGAATCATCAGTGCAGCTAGTGAAGCTGCAGCTAATTGGTGGAATTTGTGGCATTGCATCAAGGGATGGACTATAATATCTCAAGTTATTTATTTGGTTGCTAACAGAATCTTTGACACTTTTAGCTCTGTGGCAGAGAACACTGAACTCTGACTTTCATGCAGGATTTAGTATGGACACAGACAATAAACATCAGCACCAGGGAAAATGGGTCATGGAGAAGGACAGGATTAATGGAGGAAATCCGTAGTGGACATTCTGCTGACAGCAACACCGTGATAGAACTGGCTGACCTCAAGTCTGTCTGGTTTAAGCAAAGGGTCACCTTGACAGATGGCTTCAGCTGTTTGCTTAGACATACAATACAGATAAATGTCTATGAAAGTCAGCAATGTTATCCAGAGCATTCACAATGTTTGCAGTGTTATAACATCAAGGCTGTGTGATGCAGTACGGATCAGATGCACCCTGGACAGTTCTCCTATGAATTCCAAGTAGGAGTAGGGGATCAGAATTAGGTCAAGTCTCCACCCTTTGGTGCTGTATTAGTGTTTAAAGCCCCCTGATATATATAAGGGGTTGTAGCACATGCTGACAAACACAACTAAGCAATACTTGTATAGCTCTAAATGGACATTTGTTACGTTTCTTTAATTTTGCATTGGATTTTTGTTGCACTTTGGTTATCTTATTAGTCTGGTAACACTCTGTGCCGCTGCACATTCATTTGTGATTGCCTCCGTTTGTAGTGTAAGGAGATTGGAATCTGGTGAAACAAGAATAAGTGGATGGCTTGGTGATGTTCAAACAATTGAAAATTGAAATACATCTTAGTTTAGCTTTACCACCGCCATTGTTTGTTTTGTTACAAGGACATATATTGCTCATTCATATTAGTATTCTGTGTCTCTACTGGGACAAGACTCCATGCTTTAGTGTTCGAAAAGCTCTCTATTGTCCTCATACTGCCTGTGCTGCGTCCTGCAGCCCTCTTTTCACCCTCCGTCTGAAACTAGAGCCCAGTCTGCTCTGATTGGTTAGCTGGCCGGCTCTGTTGTGATTGGTCGACCGCTTAGAGATGTCCCCCCCCCCTTATCACGTACAATGTGTTGGAGCGCTAACCAATCCAAGCGTGAGTCTTAGTGATATCATTAACTCATGGAAGTAAGCACAGTTGTCCTGTGGAGGTGTTTCAGGCAGGGGGGGGGGGGAGAGAAGTCACAAACGTCGCTGGTAACTAGCTAACGAGCAACAATCGTTCACAAAATCATTACAGACTGCTCAATTCCTATACAATGAATGGTGGCTTCTTCTCAACACCAGTTGTGTGGTACATTTATTAAACAGTTAATCCCACATATATTAATTTGAGTAGATTGTCTTTGAAAAGCACTGTGCTCACTGGTCTAACTGCAATTGCTGCTGGTTGCGCCACTTCTGCTGCCAAAATAGCAATAGTTGAGTTGGAAAAGTGCCCAGCATTCCGCAATTCTTGACCATTAAAGTTCACAATCAGGGTGCATTTTGCCATACTTTTTTGCATCCACTTATGTGATGCCCCTGTGGGTTCATCTAGATAGGGTGTGGCTTTGCTGTCTTGATTACCTTGATTGCAGTAACTCAGGGCACCTGTGTCTGGTGCCCTGCAGCTATTTGAAGCCTCTGCTCCTCTCTGGCTGCGTTTCACTTCGGTTAAATGGATTCCTTGCGTCCCTCACTTGCGTCGTTTCCCTGTGACTAGTCCCTCCCACCAGGGAAGCATGGAGGGACGCAAGGAAACCACGAGAAGCAGGGAAATGAGTTTTAAGAGCAATGAGACGTCCTTTCCTCCGGAGCGTCACGTGAAGCGTCGTCCGTTTGTGATGACGCTGCACAGCTGATCGTCTGACAGCAGCCAGATCTGTCCCCGTTATTTCCACACACCCCCCCGCCTCTGTTCGTACACATGTACTGACACAAACATTTGTATCATCTGTTGTAGACCCAAATAAATAAAATCAAATAAGAACTCATTCTCAAAAAAGATAAACGCCATTCTTAAAATGTATAAACGAACATTAGTTGGATTAATATTGATTAGAGAAATAAAATAATTCAGAGAAGAAAAAGAGATATGTTATCAATCAAAACCCAGTTAGATTAACATGCATTGGATTGCACACTGTGTTTGTTTGTGTGCATGTGGCACATTAATATTTTAATATCACTTAATGACTGACTGAATGGAAATGAGAATAAATGAAAATGTAAAACGAAAAAAGCGATCATGAAAATGTTTCCAAAAAATGAATTAAATGATTTTTGTCCACTTTGTTGTTCAGATATATCACATATTTGTAACTAAATGATGCATTAATTGAAACAAAACACAGTATAGACTGAGGAGTGACTCCCGTGAGGTTCATGTATTTTCTTCACTCCGCTGGGAAACTGCTCTCATGTCAAGAAGCATCAGATCAGTGCATGCACTGCATCGTCCAATCAGTGAGCGATACACAGTAAGGGGGCGGGCCGAGTGTCTGAGGATTTCATCGAAGGATGGTCTGGTGGTTCCTCGATTATAGCTCCTCCATTATCGCTCCTCGCTCCTCGGTCCTC
>CALSBZ010041481.1:68795-82167 GCA_943591055.1 Gobionotothen gibberifrons
CAACGTCCCGCACAACGTCCCGCACAACGTCCCGCACAACGTCCCGCGCAACGTCCCGTACAACGTCCCGCACAACATCCCGCACAACGTCCCGCACAACGTCCCGCCAACACGGCACCCAGACCCCACGCAGCACTCTCATCTGTTTGTCATTACTGGTGTCATTTTCTGGTTGTTAACAAACGCCATTGTAAAACATAATCACTGATGTTCAGCTGTAACGGTGGTGGACTCATCAGAACAGAGTGGGCGAGCTGACCAATCAGAGCTCATAGGGAGGGGGGGGCAGGAGCTCCAACAAGCCGTTTAGGACACATACTATACAGAGATGCTGTATGAGAAAACCAATGTGATTTTGGAACATTGAACAATGTAAATCTATTCTAGTAGACCTCAACAATGGAATTAGGATCAGTCGAAATGGCCATGTCATGTGACCTTTAAGGAATAGTGGTGAGGAGAAGACCTGATTCTTTGGCTTTTAAATGGCAACCCATGTCGGCACAGTCTTTAACTTTATAACTGTAGAATCCGCTGTCTTAGTATTTTTTTGCTTGTTCCTTAATATATATATATATATTTTTTTTTCTTATTAAATGAAAGCAGTCACTGATATGCGAAATTAACGTAATAGGTTCAAATCTTATAAATTAGAAGGCGTTATGTGGGTGGAGGCAGTGGGCTGGTAGGTTAATCAGTGTTTAACCAAACACTGCCTAACACAGACTACCGTGCCAAGTCTATTCACCACAGGACACGCTGCAGTTTAGAGCTGTGTTCTTTTGGCAGTTTGTACTCAAAGCATCAGACGGTTTGAGTTAAAGGGACTGTGAGTCTTCCTCTGTGTTGGCTGGCTGATATCCAGTGAGTGCGTGACATTATATTCAGGAACTAGGCTATTACCCCTCACCATCAGTACATTGGAAATAGTGACCCTTATTACTACAGCTGATATCTCCAACCAAGATCTGCTTTCATATTACTCATCAATCAGCAATGATGACATATTTGGAATTACGTCGTCACCACAGTTATAGCATCAAGGGCTCTCTCGACAAAAAGCTGTTGGATTTCCACATTGGATTTGGGTATATTGCAGAAAATAAGCTCTGTGGCAAACACACGTTTATGATACTTACCGGTTTTGTTCAGAAGAATTATTCTGACACGTGATCAAAACGTTGTGATTTTTGTAAGCGTAAACGCAATAGCCAGAAGTCAGAAGCTAATGTTAGGCTACAAAGGAACTACATCATAGTTGCATGACTTCACCTCACTTCAACACCGCTAAGCTGAAATGGCTAACATTTGGCGTGATAACGTTTAGTAATTTTTTTAGACACTTGTCTGCCATCGCTAGTGTTGTAGTCGAGACCACCTCACACACACACACACACACACACACACACACACACACACACACACACCAATTTGTGTAGCTTGTGTAGCCACATTTAATGATTGATGAATTTTGCAACATCTTCACTGCAGGAGCGTTTGAGTGTGTGTGAACGGGGAGAGATGAGGGGGCAGTGTAGACTGTAATGCATTTACTAACTAACTGTAGGCAGCTTTATTAAGATGACATTTCCTTTGGAGGCAGCAGCTCTTTCCCCCTCAGATTATCTTTGTGATGTTTGCTGGGGACGCGAGAGGGATTATGCCCTTTCCTGCTTTTCTATTGAACTTTCCTCTGATCATTGAATTTTTGAAATAATCCCCCCCTTTCTGTTATTAGCATGATCAAATAGCTTTTATCATGCTCCCAATTTCCCCAAATCTGGATTATCTGTAAGAGTAAAACTGCATTTCCATTCTTCACTTTCAATATCATGATCACAAAGATGATACTTTTTTAAAATGTTACAGCTTCTGAAAATAATGAAGAACAAAACTGTTCAGACTGTTGTCAATCAGCTGGATGGGATTCATCTTAAAGACAGCAGTTAATAAATATCAATGACATACATTTGACTGGTTTTGAGAGACTATGTGCACAACTTCTGCTTGGTGTGCTGTTTTAAAATTCATCTTGCTGTGTCTTCAATCCTTAGAGACACATCACTAGCTTAAGCCTTAAGCAAAGTGACGATTCATCTTGTTTCAGAATGCAGCAGAGGAACATCTGAAGTTATATCTGCGTTCAGACGAACAGCGACCTCCCGCTGTGTGCAGTGTGACTCTGATGTTGCATCATGGAATGAAGTCACAGGTCACATTGGAAGCTTCTGAGAGACACAGCAGCTCACATTGTGCCCTCTTTAGACTTATGATGATGTCGAGGGTTAATGAGTCGATCCTACCACAGGGTCACTGTTTCCTACACCCGTCTGCCCTTCGTCTCAAACAAGCCATTGTCCTATTTTTTTCTTTTCCAGAGGAAGAGGAAGAAAACATCCGAGTAGGCGAGGCAGAAAACTATAGAACTATTCAATGAGATTGGACAGGAAGAGATGGATATCAATTGATAGCCAGACAGGAAGAGAGCAAAACAACATGAATATGAATTCAGAAATGGAGGCATAGAGAACAAATAAAAAACAGCAGTGGTCCCAGATGACATTTTTGAATGTCCCTTATTATTGTGGAAGTACTATGTGCTAGGTCCAGAAGAATAGTGGCATTTCAAAATGAATTTCCCCAGCAGATGTTTCCTGAAGCCAACCAACCTGCTCTTCTTCTAAATTCATGCAGCTTACATTTAAATCTCTCTTAGTTGAAATCTGATCGTTTTATAAAACTAAAACAATAATATGCTTGGTTGGATTCATACTTATAAAGGACAGCTAAATATTAAGTACACGTATGAGAATAAACTTGTGTGGCCACACAAGATTGGTGGATTGCTCAGTAAAAAACGGTGCAGCGCTTTTTCCGGAGGTGGTCCAATTCGACGGGATGTGCTGCCTTCTGATTGAAAACAATTTAAATTGATAAAAGCAGGATGGGCGTTCCTCCCAGTATTCCTTTCTCTGTAGCCTACAATTTATTGTATTTATTTATTATTAAATTACATTTTAAACAAACTATTTAAGATTGACCATATGGCCTTGGTATGATACTGTACATTCCCAACAACATTTAGTGGATACATCAGCCTGATACCATGTAACCTTTGTGTTTAAATCTAAACCTATCCAGTCTGCATCAATGGCATAGCTCACATCTCTGGAAACAAATATTAAAATGAAATCGTGCTTTTTTAATATTCAATGACATTTCAATAACATCTCCTTTGATTAACACTGTAGAAGTGAACAGTCAACCCACAGCATCTGGAGCACCTCAGGCAGTCCTCCTGTGTTATCACAGTGAATGCCAATCAGGAGGAGTGTTGCTCTGTGGCAGACTGCCGTGTGTCGGCTGCAGGAGACTGATAGAAGAAACAAGACGTAAAGACCGACTGAACAGAAAACCATTGGAGGAACAGCTGGACTTGTGTCTCAATTACTTCAATGAAACAAAGTCATACTGACTGCTGCTTTGCTACCCCTAGGGATACTCTTCTCTCACTTATTTCATTGTTATATTGACACAGTTCAGGATGTATATTCCTACTGTGAATTGAGCTTGGATTCAAATGAGAGTTTTAAGAATGTTTGTTTACCGTCAGTTGGTCCACCAATTTTGTCCTGACTAAAATATCTCATAAATTGTTTTCTATTTTGTGCTACTAATATTAAAGTAGACCCCAATAACTTATTCTTTATTGCATCGATTCAGGCTATACAGTTCGACTACACCTAAAAACAGCAGCATGGCTGTTAACTCTTAAAGATATCAGCTAGACCAATAAACACATTTGTTTAATTGAATACCTTTTATTTCCTTAAGAAATGTGCAAATCAAGTGAAAAGGATGTCATGTTTAAGTATATCCCTTTGAAGCACTTTGAATTGGCTTGTGTTTAAAGGTGCTATATACATATACTTAGTTTGCCTTTACATTTTGTAATATAGTGACACAGTATAATACTATTCCTGCGAAATCTAAAAGGAATACCCTGATCAAAATATAAACGTCAGCACATACTGTAGTACATAGTGGATAGTACAGTAGACATAATGCAATAAAATAAATGTATATTTCACCATTAATAATGAACATAGTCTCTTTCTCTGTTCTTTTCAGAGACATGGTTGTAACTGGAAAAATATATATATACACAAACACCTGACCTCAGTGCGCCTGATATATTCACCTGGTCTGTGATGCTGCAGAGTGGTTTAATGAAAGCCACAGAGAATGAGTAAGGAATACCCACAAAGTATAGAAAAGGGGAGGGGGGTGGGGGGTGAGGGGATTAATGAGGGATCGCAAGGCTTTGATAATGCTGACGTTTTGAGCTGGCACGTGCCTCCTTAAAGCCCTTTGTTTAGCCTGTATTGCCAGTCGCCATCTGTTATGATTCAGTTGCCAGATTGCCCGGAGGAACATCATCAATCCCCCTCTCAGCTTTTGATCTGTAAAAGTAAAATGCAGCTATTCCTGACTCTGTACAGCAAATCAAAAACCGATATCTGTTCTGACGGATTGCAAAGCCTGTCTACAGCTGAGGGTTCTCTGTTGTCATGTTGGAATCTTCCCACTCCTCAAAGGAAGTAATGACCTGTCCTTGCCTGAGAGCGTCTCCAAAATAGACCGGCACACACATGGAGATAAGGACATCTCAGCCACACTAAAGTTTACGTGACACATTTCACATCATATTTACCACTGCAGGAAGTGGTTGAATGTTAACAGTGCAGCAGTGAGTGTGTTGAGCAATCAATCAATGGATAACATTTTATTTATATAGTCCAATATCACAAATTACAAACAAATTCACAGAGGGCTTCACATTGTTAGCAGCATACAACAACCTCTGTTCTCAGACCCTTGAAACAGACTAGGAAAAACTCCCAAAGAAACCCTATAACAAAAACTCTTGCCCAGGACTGAGTAAAACTAGCAATAGATGTCATGTCCATAAATGAAATTGATAATAAAATGACAAGATAGACAATCCAAGTGACCAAAATCATCATGTGAACGTTTAAAGAAGGGATGGATCCAGGTTGAAAACTATATAAATAACATGGGCATCAGGCAGGACCACGACTCATGACACAAAGGTAACCTTTAATACTGGCAACCTGCCAGGTGAGAGACACACAAACTCTGGGGAATTACGCCCCGGATGCTGAGTTAGTCTATTGGACATGAGGGTATACAAACAGTCTAAGCCAGGGGTTCTCAAAGTTTTGATGAGTGAGGGCCAATGTAGGTACCCAATATTGGATTGAGGGCCGCCCAAGAAAAAACGGAACACAAAATAATTCCAAAACAAATCCTTTCTTTATTGTACTAACCAATTATACATACAGTCAGGGGTGGACTGGGAGGAAAAAGTGGCCCGGGGATTCATTGACAGACAGGCCCACTTAATGCGCGGCATGTATCGGCCGGCCGGCGCCGAAAGTATGTTTCTTAACAAAAAACCCTTATGCATTTAATGTTATTTTGGACCATTATTCATATAGTAATCACATTACCTGAGCCCTTGAGTTGCCTCGAGCAAAATAGTTACAGCATATATTTATTGATTTTAATGTTAACAGATCATTGATGCAATAACATTTGGACCCAATTTGCCTGACTTGACACATGGAATAGAACATGGGCGTAGGAAGCATCCTCAATGTGGGTGAGACAATTTAACGGGGTGTGGGCAGGTGGTGGACCTCACCTCCTCTAGGGGGGTCCGGGGGCATGCTCCCCCGGGAAGATTTTTTTTTAAATGTTGAAGTTAAATGCATCAATCTGGTGCACTTTGAGAGCAAAATTAGGGACAAAATCTATGGATACATCTCTCAACACCCATATGAAACAGAACTGTAAACAGATTTACTTTTTCTTTCAACATTTATTTGAACAGCAAGTGGAGGCAAATGTGACTGCACCCAAAACAATAAACCTGCTAGCTAACTAGCCTAAACTCAGTAACAGAATGTGGGCAACACGTTCTTCTCCACAGCCGCGCGACCTCTGAGTCAGACCCCCTTTTCTATCCTATGGGTACAGCCACTCCAAACAAACTATACAAAAACGCCTTTATGCTTTGGAGCTTGTTTATCCATCTGTAACATCCCTCCAGGGAGTGGCCGGAACACTTACAAATGTGAGCCGGTAGGATTTAGGCAAAGAAAAAAAAAAGATATAAAAAAAAAAAAAAGAATTATTATTATTTTCTTTTTTTGTCACATTAACTATCGCGGGCGGCCAGAAACATTTCCGAGGGCCGCCATTGGCCCGCGGGCCGCACTTTGAGAACCCCTGGTCTAAGCCTATAGCAACATAAAGAGGGGCTGGTTCAAGGTAATATTAATGCTATTAATATCGAATGCATCCGAAGGTTGATCACCTTTTTGACATTCATCTGGTGTTTCTCTCCTCTTTATTTCTTGTCCTCTCACCTGTTCCTTCCTCATTTAATTCTATCCACCCATCCCACTCACCTCTGTGTGTCCCTTTCTGCTGACACATCATCTCCTTCTCCCCCCCCCCAGGCCGGGCCAGTCTGCACGACAAGTCCTCCCTGCGGATAGAGAACGTGCGCTCAGACGACCAGGGCTGGTATGAGTGTAAGGTGCTGATGCTGGAGCAGCAGTACGACACCTTCCACAATGGCAGCTGGGTGCATCTGACCGTCAACGGTAAGTGCCGTTAATCATACTGTTCAAATCAAACAGATGGTGCTGGTGATACAGATATTACTTTACGTCTGTATGTGGACTTTTGTATGATTATTTTGTTGTACAAGTATATTGAATATGACATTTATTATCATCTGTAGCAGTGGTGTTAAGATGGGCTCCAGACATTTGAAAGGCCTTGTTTAATCAATGCCAACATGCACATAACAGGCAACTGGAAATGTATAGGTCAGTCTTTAAAAATACTATTTGTAATCCACAAGGACTTGAAATTAGACACATTTAGTACTACTGTAAAACTTAAAATAAGCCTGTTGGAATCTGTAATGATGACATTTTATATTTGTTGTGAAAATCATGTTTTTTTCTTGGCTGTGTGTGTGTGTGTGTGTGTGTGTGTGTGTGTGTGTGTTTGTGTGTGTGTGTGTGAGAGATTAATGGATTTTTGCAGTATGCAGTAAGTTTAAAACCAAACAATCACAGAGCTAGAAGGCAGTAACCTTAGTCATTGAAATGTGTATTTACCAAATTGAAGGACTTCTTATCTGAACCGAAAGGTTTTGAGCAAAAGTATCTGAAAGAACTGATACCTGCAGATCACTGCTCCTGTAATGACATCACTATGTAACACTCACACTTCTATTGGCTAGGGCTCCAACACATTCTAGGTGATAAGCTAAGGGGCAGGACATCTCTAATGGTGCGTTCACTCATATCTGTTCAGAAGCTGGACAAAAGTGAAACAAGTACAAACCACAGACTGTCTGTGTCATGGCGAATACAGTCACTGGTTTATTAGTGCGAATGCTGCGCCACAGCATTCCACTATAGTTCCTCAAATCTTTAATCATCCTCTTCTTCTTCTTCTTCTTATTATTTCATCCAATATTTTGCCGTTGAATAACTTCAGCCTACTTTCAGCTACAGAAACCATTCAAATATCAAAATGTTCAGCCTTTTCAGCACATGATGGGAAACTTTAAACTTTTGAAAATATGTTATACTTTTTGAAATATTCAGCTTTTTAAACTCTTTTTTAACATGTAACTCAATGGGAGGAACCTTCAAATCCTCTTTTAACTACACCGTGCTCCAAATGCTTCTCCTTCCACATACTTTCAGCTAGAGACGTCATTCCAACTGTAAAACGATCACAAGACCTTTAGCTATAAAAAGTATTCTTCAGACTTTTGATATCTTTTACACTCTTTGAGATATTCAACTTTACTTAGTTCGGAGCTTGGTAAAGAGGCCTTCTTCAGATTTTAACATTAGTGTGTATAGAGTGCCACAGTGACGCGTCCTAAAACCCGGAAGTAAGTTAACATTTGACTCCTTCCGCTTCCTTCGACAAAAACCAATGCAATTTCTCCATAGGATTTTGGAAAATAGCTCGAAATAAGGTCTGTGGTTGACACAAATTGAAGAGCCAGATTACGTTTTGTTCAGCCGGATAATATCCACATGTCTACCCTACTTTTATAATTTCGAATCGTAAATCTAATCGATAGAATTATGATCGATAGATTTATGATTATAAAATTATAAAAGTAGATGTATAGAGCAGACTGGGTGAAAAGAGGCAGTATGAGAAAAATAAAGTTATTTTTGAACATTAAAGCATGGAGACATGTCTCAGTAGAGACACTAAATACAAATATGAAAATTAGCATAATATGTCCTCTTTAATAATTAATTAATCTTTCCATTATTTATCCAATGTACTTGTATAATGTGTTCTGCTATTAGTATAATCATCTTAATCTCTTAACTAGGGATTGAGATGTAGACCATGATACACAACAGCTGTTGTTCAAGTCCAGCCGAGATAAGGATACCACAAGGTCAAAGGTTAAGTCCCCATAGTGAGAAGTCCAAAGTGTAGTTTACACTGATTATCGCTCATTGTTTGTGATGTCTCACTGGCCTCATGGTGGCTGTGTCATGACTAGAAGGTTGATAAAGTTGTCCCAGTTACATTTCCTGAATCATTTTCTGAAATGGTCTCTGGAGAGGAACCCCAGACAAACACCCGAGTACAGAGAAGTAACACACACACTTGTGTCAACACTCACAGAAACTCTGAATATTTTTCCTTCACTTGGTAGCTCAAGCATTCATCGAGACAAATCAGACAGCATATGATGGCTCCAGTTGCTGTGGTAACAGATACACCAGATAGGGTCCTTTAAACCCCATGTGGTCACGGCACATTAGCTCAGTTTCATCAGTGTTGTGTTTACTTGGCCTTGCCTCTTCCCTCTCTCCCAGAAGTGTTTAAAGGCCTCCGGCGTCCTCCTCTGCCTCTTCTCTGCTTCTGTCCGTCACTCCTCGGCTGTCCTTTAGTGTTGTGTTGACACGGCAGACATAAGCCACAGCACTTTTATCAGCTGTAGTAAGTCAGACTGTCAGTGCTGTTGTACAAAACACAGCTCACTTACTCATTCTACAATACTGTGATCATCCTTATTTGGAAACGGCGCACCATAAAAACATATCAATGAATTTATGAATAGAATCAACTAGTTATTAAGTGCAGGCTCACATTATGAGTCTAGTTTTGAAACATGATTCCACTGCAAAAACAGGATGTAGTGTACCTCTTACTGTAATCACTTAGATCCTCCCTAAAGGCTTTTGATGATTAGCAAATGTGTTTAATTGAGCAGCTAGTCTAGACATTAAAGACACCATTGTGTTTGTGTCTAGTCATTCACTAAGAAGAAAAGTTATATGAACGAAATAGCCAGTACTGTATGTGGGGTCAACATGAAAAGAAGCATACATTATACCAATATAAACGGCGGCGTGTGACGCAGTGGATAGAGCCTTGGTGTTGGGATCAGGGGGTCACAGGTTCAAACCCCACAGCAGTCAGCATGTTGTTGTGTCCCTGGGCAAGACACTTCACCAAATGGCTCCTGTGGGGATTGCCCACAGTATTGAGTATGTAAGTCGCTTTGGATAAAAGCGTCTAACAAGTGACATGTAATGTAATAACCAAAGCTACCTTGGTTTAAAGGGGCCCTATTATGCTTTTTGGGTTTTTCCCTTTCCTGTCGTGTGTTATATAGGTTTGTGTGCCTGTACATGGTCAAAGAGGACATATAGCCCACAGGCAAAAAAGGTCTCCCTAGCTCTCTCTCTCTCGCGCTCTCTCTCTCCCTCTGTCTCGCTCGCTCACAGAGGCTGTGTGCTCCTCCGTGGCGATGACGGCTTGCGTTAAAAAATAAAAAATAAAAACATATTTGTAAAGTGGGGGGACACAAACAGGATTTCGAAAAGTGCGGGGGACATGTCCCCCCTGTCCCCAGTGGAGATTACGCCATACGTGTGTGTGCGTCAAGTGCAATAAATATATATGCAAGTTGCAACACACAGAGTAAAACTCTGCCCCTCATGTGCAGTATAGGCTGGCATGATAGGCTGTTCAATGGGGCTGATGTGTAGTGTAGATTCTGAGAGAAGGAAAATCAGCGGGAAGGTGCCACATTGCTTTTCTTCCCGACTGCAACGCTGGTCCCGCAAATCAAGCAAGAACGTGATTGGTCGATATTCATTGTGGGGGTGGGGGGAGGAGGGGTGTTGGATAGATATAGAGTTGTAGTAAGTAGATAGAGTTCACTATGATTGAGGTTTCGTTTATGCATAGGGTAGATTCTTTTAATTACATTTCCTTTTTTGTTTTGTGTATTATAGTTTTATACATTTTGGATTTGCTTGGCAAGCTATTTTTAGAACATGCCCGGCGGGCGACTCACGTTGCCCCTGCGGGCGACTGAGTGCCTACCCCTAGGCTACCCCTGCTGTAAAGTATGTGTATTCACCAGTATTCACTCTCTGTCCTAAACGGCTGTGATTCTCACGAGCAGTGAGGAGCTGCTGTGAGGAGCAGACAGGGCTTCCGTGTTGACGAAACAAATACAGCAAGAACAAGCAAAACTCATCCTGAGCACACACAAACACTCACAGCCGAAGTAAAAACAATAAGTGTGGCTTGATATTGAGTAAGAAAAAGGTTTATAACGCTGTGAGCATGGGTCTGCGGAGAGCATTTCTCCACGATCCCAACTTAGTAGCCCGAAAAACGTTCACCCATTTAAACAGTCGTGGTAGATACCTTGTTTGTTTTAAACATCATAAATACCCGAATCTCCCGCTGGTCCAAACAAAGTAGGAACAGCATCGTTCTTCAGTGCCCTACGCTGTACATATCATAAGGTTTTGGGAAGCGGCCATAGCTCTGGGCGTAGCGATACCCAGGAAGTAAACAATGGAAAATGAGAAATCCCCAACGAGGCGTTCTGGGGCAGCACAGACAGGTCTTTTCTGTGTTAGAGTTTTACTCCCTACAGGGTATACTTTGAGGGTTTGTGACTCTGCAGACCGTTTACATGCAGAAAAACCTTCATAACACACAAGGGGATGGGTAATAACCAGAAAAGCATGACATGGGACCTTTAAGAGCCCCATTTGCAATGAAGTGTAAAATCGAGCTGAAAGAAGCTGTAAAAAATCCTTTATGCCTACTTTTTACTGGTTCAATGTTAATATATAAGATGTCACCAACAGTAGATAATTCCACATATAAGGTACATCCTAATGCTAATATTTCTTCGAATTGCGGTGACAAATCTTGAAGGATCACGCCCTGCTCCATACCCCTGCTGCATTGCTATTTATAGAGCTCCATTTGCAATCCACCTCTCACTATCACTGTCAAACATCAGTGGTTGTCGTGATTACTCTGAGCACTTTAGCTGTCAGCCTCGGTGGCATTGAAGAAGTAAGCGATGCATATAGATTCCGTGTGAGATGCATATAGATTGTGGGCGGGAGTGCTACAGTATATCGCGCTGATGCATTTCCCTCTACAAATTCACACCTATACTGAATTCTTGTGAACCTTTATCATCCTCAGACAGTGCTAGTGGAGAACAGGATAAGCAGGAAGAGATCCAAAGTTATTGCCACAAATACGTCCTGTTTGTACGAATAATTATTATGATAAACAATTGTTGTCACACTTCACACAGGGATGAAAATCGGACAGCCCTGGCGAATATGAATCGATTATTCGCCGCTGTTGTAATTGGTCAACTGCTTAGAGATGTACCGCCCCTTAGCCAACAGGTACAATGTGTTGGAGTGCTAGCCAATAGGAGTGCGAGTGTTACATTGTGATGTCACCATGTTAGGGAAGTGACAAAGGAGTCCAATGGAGGCGTTTCAGGCATGGGGAGGGAGTGTGTGGGAGAGAAACTCCCTCTGGAGGGAACTCTGGGATTTTAGACTTTGGAGACCATTTACATGCACAGAAACCTATATAACACTACAGGGAAGGGAACACCTCAAAAATCATAATAGGGCCTCTTTAAGCCTCTTTAATTGCGCACTAAAGGGATGCTGTACTCTGGTAGGATGCCATCCAGTATTACAACTTTGGAATCGTGGGATGAAATCACATGGTGTCATTTGCTGCACAATAGGGCTGCTTTAATGGACACATGAAAAGCCATTCCAGGAGATGTGCTATATTATAATGTGTCAATGTATCACAGAAGCTGCTTGGTCAGAGTGCTTATCTTCACCATCTCTGTGTTGTGTCAAAGCATTTAGTGTGGAATGAGCACTATCGCCCGGTTTATGGATGCGGATAGAAAAACATGCTAGCAATTGAGAAGCTGAAGGATTACACATGTAAGCAGATCAGCTTCAGTCCTAAGGTGATTATGAGGATATCAAAACAGGAATTATGACAACAAATCTGCATTATATCACTGACAGTGGAATTGACGTCTGTGTGCATTGAACTGGGAATGTTAAGGTTAAATGAAGATGGGGTAGCTATAGACATCATTATTAAGTATTTATTAGAAAATGACCATCCATCATGATGTTGAAGGATTCTGAAGTAAAGAGGATTTAGAAATGCAGCATGATTATTAAAGTGTATCTTGTTTAGATGGGTCATTAGACATCAAGACCTTTTTTGTTCTCAGTCTTCACTATACTGTATGTATTTACCTCAGTATATGCCAGGGGTCTGCAACCTTTTTGACCAAAAGAGCCATTTTGCTCCTTTTTCCCAAACAATGTTTTGTCTGGAGCCGCAAAACATATTTCATAGCTTGATAGCTTATAAAGTTGTATTTATTGTTATATCAGACAAAAACTACAGTTTTTTTGCATTTATTAGGCTATTTATTACATTATATAAAACTGTTAACCTCTAATAAGAAACAAATAACTCCTATAAGGAGAATTAAAAATAATACACAGGCCTACTTTCAAATAAATTAAACACAGCACTTGGGGAGTCCTCTACACATTTGAAGGAACAAATATATAATTAAAATGGGCCCACTTTGAAATAAATAAAACATATAGCTGCACCCTAAAAAGAGTTAAAGGTAGGTTAGGTAAGAATGGAGAAACCAGCTCAAGTGCGCTAGAATTTGAAAATACAGAACCGGAAAAAATCTGCCCCTTCCTTCAGACTTCCTTACAGAGCCCCCTCCAACACACACGAACGCGCACATGACCAATGAGGGCACGAGATAAGTTTGTGCACAGATGGAAGGCTGACAGGCAGGTAGACCATCCAGTTATTTTAGCCGGGGCGGCTAAAATGATTGGTCGTGCTTTTTACAGTGCTACGGCTTCCAGAGATACAT
>CALSBZ010041482.1:0-26324 GCA_943591055.1 Gobionotothen gibberifrons
TGTTTTTATCAAAGTCTTTTGCAGTGGACATTTTTGTCTCGAATGACTAATTTGCGTAGTCCAATCGAATGATACCGGAGGGTTAAGTAAAGTTGCTTACCACTATACTGATGTCGTAAAGAAGCCAACGTTGATCTTATAGGGTTAATGGAGCATTCTGTAAAGATTTAGCTAGCATCTAATTAACACACAACCAGCTGCTACAAAGCCACCCAGCTAACGGCAGCAATTGTAATTTCTGTCGCAGGAACAGCAGCGCTGTGCAATTTGAGAATCCACCCGGTTG
This sequence comes from Gobionotothen gibberifrons, assembly GCA_943591055.1. Lineage (NCBI taxonomy): Eukaryota > Metazoa > Chordata > Actinopteri > Perciformes > Nototheniidae > Gobionotothen > Gobionotothen gibberifrons. The sequence goes on from CALSBZ010041482.1 coordinate 287, forward strand.
AATAATCACACACTGCTCATGTGTTCACGGTGTACAACATGCAGTGCATAATTAATGACACAGAAATTAAGATTTATTAAGGACTTGTCATGGTGTATTCACTTAGGATATGAATTACTGGCAGCAGCATTCGTTGTTTATAACAGACATGTATGGATAGGTGTTTAGGCATTGACTTACGATCATTTTGTTGAGTGTATTGGTAGAACTGAGCCCATGAGTTGACTGATGGATTTGGTGTTTTTTTGATTACAGTATATTGGTTGAACAAAGCAAGCATACATGCAAGCCTATTAAATACCTCCTCACATAGCAAGGCTTGTAAGAAGTTATTTCTGCTGATCAGACATTTTTCCAATGATATAAAAACTCAAGTTTGTACCTCCTCGCCTTTCTGCCCAGTTCTTCTGTCTGACCTGTATGCTTCTACTTTGCCCTTTTCACTGATCTCTCCTTGACTCCAGTCCCTTCTCTGATCCAATTATACCAGGATGGTTTCTATATACTGTTTAATGTATGTCTTTTCCTCATAGCATTGTCCCGTCTGCCCTGCTTCCTGCATAACAACTTCCTTTCCCTGAACTTTCCTTTTTGATATTCACGAGTAGTGAAACACACTAATCCAACATGCTTGTGTTTGGAGTAAGCAGAGTTATTTTACTCAAGTTGGTCTTTTATCTGTTCTAGCATACACAGATTGTTTCATCAATGGCACAAACACACTGTGTCTTACCTGAAGTACATAAGATAATATCCTTGCAGGGTTATATAGAACAGCACTCAGTTTCAGCACGTTGAATTGTTGCTTATTCTTGCCCTCCTATTTCTTTTGTGGTTGTGACCAGGCATTGGACCTTTTAAGAAAGTTATCTTCAAATTAAGATTACTGATAACTTTCTTATAAAACCAACATTAGACTCATTTAGATTCTAAATCAGTCTTTGGTTAGTTTTACCCTTTGTGAGATATTATCATATAGTCAGTATGTAGTAACAATCAGTATAAATAATAATTCATATTCATATCTCACATTGCTGCTATGTACCATATGAAAGGCACGACATACATGTTCATCTCTTCAGAAAACTGTGTATCTTTCCCAGATTTGCATGTGTCTGTTTAACATCTCTTGTTCTGCATGCCTTTTCCTTTCTGTTTTTCCTTCTTCCCTAGCAGAGATGGCCAAGAAAAGATTTATCAAATCCAAAAAGGCAAAGCCCGAGAACACCAATGGTGAGAGCAAGTTGAAAAGAAGTCCCACATTAAACAGTTTAGTATTTCCACTACAGCGTGGAGCTCGCTTTAAACGTGCCATGCCCGTTTTTGGTTGCGTGTTCACTTGGCGTGGTTCCGGCTAGCGGGTACTATTTCACAGTTTTTCTGGCCCCATAAAATCGAGGTTCTTTCCGGGCCAACAACCAGGCTGAGTCGGGCTGAGTATGCTAAACTAGAGAGAGCATCGCTGGCAAGGGGGCTTCAACTACAACAAGATGAAGATATTTGACCGTGAGTTAATTGTAATACACGTTTCAAAATGATGCCGAAGTAACAACATACTGATACCGGTTAGTAAAAACCATGAATTAATGCTTTGAGTCTGCAGACAGACGGCAGGCGAAAAACCTTTTAAAATGCGTGTTTTCTGAATGGAGATCGGCTAAGCTAACGTTGTATATGCTCCGACCGTCCACACTCACAACAACGTCCTAAGGACATAAATAAACCAGTGACTGTATTCGCCATGACACAGACAGTCTGTGGTTTGTACTTGTTTAACTTTTGTCTAGTTTCTCAACAGATATGAGGAGCTGTGAGCTCTGAGGGCTAACAGCTAACGGCTGATGTTGTTTTTCTGTGGTTCTCATTGAAGATGACGCCACGGCTCCGCCTACACTGCGTTACTATAGTTACTGCCCCAGCTACTAAACTGTAATGGAAACGCAGGATAAAGTGAGCCTGGCCTAACAAGGCCTAACGAGGCCTAGCCATACTGAGCGAGGCCCTGTAGTGGAAATGCGCCATTAGATGATGTCTACATTAAGAAGGACATTTTGTCTTTTCCTTTCCTGCTCTGTCATGACCTCTACTGTGTTTACATTCAGATACACTAAGGAGGAAGTTTGAGTCACTTGCATAGGTTTCATTATTTCATCATGTAAATCACTGAAATTCACAGACAGTATTTCTGTGGAACTGCTTAATATTGACTGTAAAGCATCCTATATGCATATATAACAGAAGAAAAAATAACATGTTTACCCCAACTTGAATCTAAATCTATTCCAGATTGAATTCTACATGCTCCAATATTATTTTCTATTCTTCTTGCTATCTGAAGTGGTCAGTGCGGATCCCGTTTATAAGCCGGTCCCCAAACCTCGCCGCAAAGCTCTTGATGAACCCATTCAGTCGGACAACACTCACACAGATGCAGTGTTGGAGGTTTGCCAAACTGTAGAGAGACACAGAACTCCGTCTGATGGCTCTGACAGCCGCAGCAGTGATTCAGGAGAGAGGAGCCCTGAGGACACCCTCTCTGATGATCCTCCAGCAGTCAGCTCTCATAGTCATTCCCAGAGGGACAGTGGAGATGGTAACTGGAACTCAAAGCCTCACACCTGTTGGTAGTTCTCCTTCAGTCCCTCAGTGGTAGAGTGACAGACTTCACTAGCACACATAGTACTCCTCTTTTAAGTTTGTCTCATTGTTTTTACTCAGCTTTTAGTTTTTATATTGTACACTAACGTTATAGTTTCTCCACCTGCGACATATACATGACAACTAGTAGTCTTGTGTGTTCACTGATGTATTTGAAAGTGTTTTCAAACATTCTGATGAACTGGTAATTCCATTTAATTGCCTTTTGTACGTTGAATTAAATAGCAGGAATGCAACCTTCCTTTAAATGTCATAACAACTGCACATATTTGACAGAAAACATGTATTACCTCACATTTCAAACAAAGCCTCATTTTTAAATGTTTCATAAACTGCAAAACTGATCTCAATTCGATTCAAAAGCAAAGTTGAAGAATGCATGCATAGCAAAAGACAGCAGGTGGCAGTATGGGACAAGAGTAGCAGTGCACTGTGTCCTGTAAGAGTACATTTCCTGTCGATCTAAACATAAATGAAGACGCATAAGGACATTGTGACCATTTAGTTTATTAAGGACACAGCATGTGAATACACATTCAAATGGATGTACAGAAAGGAAAGGAAGACTGTGCATTATTCACACTCTGTTTTTGGTAATATCGTTGTTTCAACCATCAAGGCTCAAGTCAAGCACAGATTTATGCAGTTTCTATTGTTCGGTCATCCATATTAATACCCACCTACAGCTGATTGATGGACCAGTTACCAATGATATATTCAGGAGAAACACACATGTATAAAGACTTTTAGAAAGTCTTTGCATAGTTGCACATAGGGAAACAGCAACAAGCAACATCACCTGTCAAATGTAATGCATATAAATACAGTCCTGATCAGATGAATGCTGCCTCTTTGAGGTGATTATGTTGATGATGATGATGATGATCTGTTCGATTGTGTCGGGTTCTGAATCCCCAACATGGTAATCGGGTTTCAGATCAGTATTATTCCTTACAAAGAAATTGTAGTACTAGTAGTTTTTTATATGAAACATAGGCAAGCCTTGGTGAGTCAGTAAGCACACGTAGACTTAACAGTGATCACGTATTTTTGTAGACTGACCTGGAAGTTAGCACCACAAGGGCTCACTCGACAAAAAGCAATAGGATCTTTCCATTGGATTTAGAAATATGGCAGACAATGATATCTGTGACACACAATCATTTATGATGTGCACACGTTTTGTTCAACATGATAATCTCCACGTTCTTAAACCACTTTTATTATTCTTGAAGCGTAGATGCAATTGGTCGAAAAAGCTAATGTCAGGCTATAAAGATACTACATCATGGTCACCTTATTTGGGGAATCAAAACAAACAATTACTGCCATAAGAGGGAGCCTGAAAGGGCTAAAACGCTAACTAATGTATGTGTATGTTTAGGACTCATCCCTGTACCACTCTAAATAGTAGAATAAATATGTGTTAAGTATAACATTTAGATGATCTATTACAGTTACAGTCAGAATCTCAGATTGTTTACAGTATGTCATCTGACCTAGGTGGCATGACCTCCATTCACTAAAACAAGATTCACTTGTGCATTGTCATGTTTCTCTAGGACTGCTGGGATTTGGGAAAACTTTCCGGAAGTCTCTGAGGAAGCCTGTTGAAGAGGAGGAGGATGATCCAGGAGACGCTGGTTTGAAGGAAGTCAGTCCAGAATCAGCCCTTATCAGCTGTGCCAATGCTGAGCTAGAGGGTACAAATACATTTTATTAAAAGCACGCAGTCACAATGTCGATGAGTCTCTTGGCAAGATACCTAACAAGTCTAATTCTGTGTGACTGGTGAAGCCAAACACAGTATAGTATTCGACATACTTTTCTCATCTTATTCTCCTTCTTCCGCCACAAATGTTATCATGCTACTCGTCCGGCAGCGTTGACACGAAACACAAAAAAACACGGGGATCGAGTTGCTATGTCTTTTATAAGAGATTTGTCTAGTCTATGCCCCATAGGAATGAATGGGAAATCCATTTGAACAGAGCTCAAAAACACCCCACTTTGACCCCATACAGATTCCGCATACGTAGAACAAAAATGACAAGAGACTATGGACTTTATTAGACTAATCGGATATTTTTTGATAGCTAGATAGCTAGTATCGCAAAACATTATTATTATTATTTTTTTTCAAATACATTTTTTTTCCTTCTCCATGTCCCCTAGGGGGCTCCGTATTTTACAACTTGAGGACCGAATGTTTTTAATAAGGACTATACAAATGTTCATACTGGGTAGTTTATTTAGTTTAAAAAAAATTATCCAACGATTTACAGACGTCTCTTTCCCAATGTTAGTCGATGGGAACATTTCCGGGCCCAGCGACTGATACGGAAGTGTAGTACCGCCGTTTGGCCACAACGAATATTTTCCTCAGAGTCCGGCGCACTTCCTGGGGGCTTGGGCATCACATTTACATTTTGAAACATTAATTGTTAAAAATGTTCATCAATGTGCATTGTCCCTCTTCAAATAAACGATTAAATTAAATGAAATATAGCAAACACGAGAGTCATCAGGTGTTCATCTGGTATCCTGAATACTCTGGCTAGGATACTTAGCTGATTGGAGTGACAGGTTTTTACTTAGAAGCAATAATGCAGCACAATATTGTCAATACATTCTCTGACAGCCTGTCTCTCGTTCACTGGCAGGGCGTTGCCGTGGAAACGCTTTGATCTTTGAACACTCCTGTCGGTTGTTAACTAAATCCAGTGGTAATCTAAAGATGTTCAGAAACGATGCAGGAATGTGGTACAAGAATCAAAAAATGTAATAGATAAACAGTTAAAATAGTTAGCTAAAATTAATGGATATTCTTTGTTGTACCTTAACAATACAATTAATGCTATTAATACTTAGTCAGCGGGGGTAATGTTAGCATCGGGACGCGCATCCAACTTTGAGCCACACAGTCAACATTTCTCTGAATTTTCTAGTTCATCTTATCCACTTTTATTTGTTGCTTTCAGTTTTGCTATCTGACTGTTGTAGTAGTAATAATAATAATAATAATGCATTTTATTTATATAGGCGCCTTTCAAGGCTCTCAAGGTCTCCGTACAAGATACAAAAACGCACCAAAGAACCGACAGAAAAACAAGACAAGGCAGTATATAATGAATGAGAACAGAGCATGTGTCATGATGAGTAGTGATCATGGTGGATATGCCAGTGTAAAGAGATACTGTATGTTTTGAGAGGTGATTTGAAAGTGGTTGTGCTTTCCGTGTGCCCTTTATATGTGTGAGCAGACTCACTGATGGTACCAGTTGGGAACATGACAGTTATTGGCTTGGACACCATAGAAGAAGAACAGGAGAAGGCCAGGTTCTTTGCCCAAATTGAGGCGGGGGCTTTATCCACTATAGATTACTCCAAGCTGAACAGAGCGCTGGACTCAACAAGCTCTACCCTCGCTACTCACCACAGGTATGTACATTTATTTCACTAACTGTGGTGAAAATCTGAAATAAGTCTTGATATGTGTTTTAAAGAACGCGTTCCAATGAAAAGGCCCTTGAAGATCACGGTTGTAATGTTATAAGGATATCAATGGTCCCTGTAGGGAAGCTGATGCAGAGGGGAAGCAGAGTGAAGATCAGAGGAGAGTCACAGAGATCAGCAGGGAGTCTCCAGGTAGAGAAATAAACCCTTTCTCTGTTTCCTGTATCTCTTGTAGTTCTGTTTGTCTCAATCAGGCGTTTTCTCTCAGCCCTTACAGGATCTCCACATTACAGTGAGGATTTTGAGGAAGAGGAAAACGAGAAAGAGCCGCTGGAGGAGGTTTGTATTATAATTTAAAGAGAGTCCCTGATAAGGACTCTCTTGTACAGTACATGACACTAAGGACAAAAACGACATAATCCATGTGTTAAACTGCTATAGATTTACGTTAGCATGAGCTGCTCTTCTGCCTCCAAAAAACCAACTAGCTCAATTAGTCTGGCATCCAGTTCTACACTACCATCAGATATTCTTCTTCTGACATAATGCTATCATCTGTTTTTCAGAAACCGAAGATGTCTTCAATTCTTGCCAAAGGTAAGAGGAAAAAAAGACATGATATTTCTATTGTATTTCTATAATTTGTTCTATTCTATGAAGTCACCCATTTCACTGAGTTCATGGTGGCTGTTCTAGAACATTTGGAATTGAGTCTTTCAGTGTCAGATGCCTGAGACAAGCTTGACATAGCACTTATACAACAATAATAACACAAATAATATACTGTGCTGGCAACATTCATCATGCATGAATCAAACAAGTGATCGTTTATCATGGTCATGTAGCTCTGTGTTAGATCCTTTGAGCACAGTTCAAATGAATCCGTTTGGTGATCAGGATTTTGTCAGTCAGTGTTTGACCAAACAGAAGAATACAATAACAAGTAGGCCCTCTCTAACTTTACTCCTGTCTCAGTTTCTCTGCATGATTCCCTGGATGACACAGAAGACAGAAGAAAGGACTCAGCAGGGTCACTGGACAGAGGTAACACAAACACACAGGCTCAGTCAGTGGACTGAGAGCCGTAGGGTCACTGAGAGCCGTAGGGTCACCGGTTCAAGTCCCCGACCAGACCTAAATATGGAGTGTGGACTGCTACTCGGAGAGGTCTCAGTTCACCTCCTGGTTGAGTATGATATCAAAGAAAGATTTAAAGTGTTCACATTTAACGTACAGCAATTATCATTAGACATTTTAGTAATTCTCAGGCCGGTCTTCTTTACAAAGAAAGCTTTTATTTAGGCGAAGGCCCTGTCTTAACAGGGTAAAATTAATAAAACATTATAAAAACAACACACTTACAATATTGACATGACATGACATTGAGTTTTTATTTGAACATGGATAGATGAGTGTAGTGTTTTGGGAGAGACTTCCAGAGGGAGGGGGTGGCGTCTATGGATAAGGCTCTGTCCCCCCAGGTCCGCTGGTGGTTTAGCAAAAATCCAATCCTATTGAGGGAAGGGGGTAGGGGCTTAAAAATAAATGTCAAAAGTTAAAAAGACAGAAGCACACATCCAAACATTTCCAACACAGCCACTCCTGACATCCTTCCCACACCATGCTCCTTCTGTTCAGGGCGGGCCTACGTGCAGAGTGGAGGCTCAGAGATGGAGGCTGTCCATGAGGCCTACAGGCAGATCCAGGTTGTGGAGGATTCAGAGGACCATCATCTCCATTATTCTTCTCTGGAAGGGAGGGTGGGCATCACCATCACCCCCCTTCCTCAACACAAGCAGTCTCTTCAGCCGGCTGATACCAATGAGTCAGGTCAGACACATCATCTGTATAAGTCCCTGCTTTACCTGGGGTTATGTTGCATCACCAAGCTGAAAGAAATGTTCCTTATATTAAAAGTCTCACAGCAAGGCAAGTCCAATGTATTTATATAGCACATTTAAAGTGCTTAACAAAACATTATTAAAAGCATTTTGTAAGATATGACTAGTTATTTGATTTAATGAAGCCTAGATTTAAAAGAAGTGAGAGTTGCAGCAGACCTGCAGTTCTCTAATAGTTTGTTCGAAGTATATAGAGCATGATAAATGAATGCTGCTATCAATGCAAGGCTAAATCCTCTTTTTTGCTGCCCTCGTCCACACCAGTATGTTGCTAAGCCCCAGAACAGTAACTGTATGTTTTTTTCAAACTGGGGGCCTGCTGACTGCCATCCACTATGGGTCTCACTCTGATTATAAGTTCATCATAAAGCCCTTTTAAAGTTCAAACTCCCCCTTAAAAGGGTCTGATCTCTGAAAGGTACAACTAGGTGTCCTTTCCAGCTGTCAGCTCACACACCTTCCTGCTCTGGTTGACCCTTCAGTGATGCTGTTAAGGCATCAGTCCCTGGTACATACTGTATGCATTGCGCAGGACAGGACTGCGGAATGTTGAATAATGATTTGACTTTTGCTGTAGAGCTCCCTACTGCAGAGGAGTTGATGAGACCCATCCGTCCAGAGCAGGATGATGTCAGAGGCTTCACCCTCCAGCCTGTCAGGTCAGGATTCATCTTACTTTGAATTATCCAAAATCAAAACATTATCAGGGGGTTGGTTTTTGTGTATTTTCGATTGTTCCCTGGTTGGTCTTAATGCAGTCATTTATTAGACTTTTTGACAAATTTGAGGACATTTTAAATGTATAAGGATCAAGATCTAGCATAGAGTGGTGCAGGGATTAATCCTACAGCCAGAAATAAGCTAGCATTTAAGTAGTTATATCTCACACAGGCTCCACCCTCTACTGGACTCTATGGATACTACCTCTCAACCATACTATGCGAGCATTCACCTACTGAGATATCTATAACCGTTGCCGGCCCCCTGGGGCGGGCCTACCTGAATGCGTGCGCAAGCCCACCGTATTTAAGGCGGCCTCGCCTCCTGGCTGTCATCCTTTTCTCTTCAGCGAGCAAGGAACGACTGAGCGAGAAAAGACGGAAAGAAAGTTAAAAGAAAAAAGAATCATGGACTCACCACTGATGGAACAACAACCCTGCCCTTCGTGCCCAGGCTTAATTGCGGGTGCCGATCTCCACCGCCGCTGCTTCGAGTGCCTGGGGCTTGACCACGCGGCGGCCGGCCTGATCCAGTCCCCGGCCTGCAGCGCCTGCCACCTGATCCCGGGACTCAGCCGCCGCCGGCGTCTGGAGCATTTCCAGGCGCAGTATGTCTCGCCGGAAGAGGCGGAGGACCGGGACCTTGAGGTAGTGGAGATAGAAGAGCAGGATGTCGAGGCTCTGCCCGTCGAGGAGGAAGATGACGACGACACCACGAGCGTGTAGGCTTACCGCTCCCCCCGCCGCTGCCACCAAGGCCGGTGAGCCGCCTCCGTCAGGGCTTCTACGTTTGGAGGAAGAGAGGGCGCAGCTCAGCCCGCATGCTGCCGCTGGCTCGTCCTCAGGCTCATCCTCGGGGAGAGCGCCCGGTGGTGGTGAGACGGAGAGAGAGGCGCCGGTATAGAGCTCCCGTTGCGCCCTCTGCCTCCGCGGTTCGTCCCGGAGAACCGGCTCAATACCGGCACTCGCGGGGACGGGCTGACCGACCCCGACAGGCTCCCGCTCCGCCTCGGCAAAGGGCTTCTAGGGGGCTTAAGTCTTCCACCCCATAGTGGGGCCAGGGAGGCTAAATTGCACCTCCTCTGCCCGGTGGGTGCGCTAGCATGTTATGTGGAGCGCACGGCTGCCACTCGGCGCATTGAACAACTGTTTGTGTGCTTTGGGGGCGTTGTGGCCGGTAAAGCTCTGGCAGGATGGCTCTGCGAGTGCATCTCACATGCCTACGGACAGGCTCGGGGTATGGCTGTGTCAACAGCCTTATTTAACGGAGTGAGTGTGGAGGACATATGTACGGCGGCGTCTTGGTCCACGCCAGATAAGGTTTTATCTCTTGGACAAGGCAACACAGGACTGGTGAGGGGGGGGGGCTGTGGGTCCCCCCCCTGGACATAGTGCACTTACGTTCTCCCCATGCTCCTTAGGGACCCGGGAAACATGGTGCACTGTAGGCCCCATGCAGGGCTGGGGTCAGCAGGTATCTGACCCCCCCCCTGGACATGATGCACTTATGTTTTCCCATGCTCCTTGGGGACCCGGGAAACATGGTGCGCAGTAAGCCCCATACAGCTCACTGTTTTCCAAGCACACTATTCATGAGGTAAGCGTGTCTGAGTGTGCCCTACCAGCCAGGTAAACTGCGGCCCCCACTTCTCCCCGGTCACAACCGGAGGAGAGGAGGTTGCGGTGCAGTGGCTGTTAACCAAAAAAAGCCGGTCACTGTGGTGACTCGATGTTGTTGGACGACAGGGCGTTTACGCATCAGGGCTCCACCCACTGTACCCATAGAGTCCAGTAGAGGGCGGAGCCTGTGTGAGATATAACAGTGGGTTACGTATTGTAACCCTAGTTTTATAAGCACAGGCAGAGCCCTCTACTCGGGGCCCTGTCTGTCCTATGCTGCCCGCTGAAGAGGGTGTAGGATGACAGCCAGGAGGCGAGGCCACCTTATATACGGTGGGCTTGCACGCACATTCAGGTAGGCCCGCCCCAGGGGGCCAGCTACGGTTATAAATATCTCAGGTAATGAATGCTCGCATAGTATGGTTGAGAGGTAGTACCCATAGAGTCCAGTAGAGGGTGGAGCCTGTGCTTGTATAACTAGGGTTACAATACGTAACCCACCGTTCTGGTTCTCTTGCGTGCTGTATTCTTTATAGCCAAACATTAGCATTTTACTCCAGAAATTATGAAGTGGTGTTAATATGTGAAGATTATCCTGCTGCTTTACAGGTCTTATTTTCTTAAATATTCCAAAATCAAATGGAAAAATCCCATTGATATTTTGCAAAAATAACTTCTGTGGTCGGACTACCAAAAAAAAAGTAATTACTACGACCACTCTATTTCTAAATTCACAATAAAGTAATTCATATTTGTACAACATTTCAAGATGAAAAGTCATTATGAAACATGTTGCCTGTTAAGATAACTAGTTTAGTTAACTAATAATGGAAGAGTATGTATATAAATAATATTGTAATTATGTCAAGACTGAATTATGAGCTGAGCTAATGCCTACCAGAGAAAGATGTTTGTCTATGTACCACCAGCCTGTGTGAATGTTTGTGCTTAACATGCAATTACCCCTAATATGTATTGTCTATCTGTTTGTGTTCAGTCTTTTATTCAACCTAGGAATATCCAACATTGTACCATAACATTGTTTTGCTGCTTTCCTCCAACCTCCAAACCTTGGTTAAGTTCATTACAGTAACACCAAATGTTTTAAAGCAGTTTTAATCTTGTTTTCTCTTTCCTTCTAATGAACCCAGTGCTGTGGGATTCATGCAAGAGCAGACATCCTGCTCCTTTCAAACGACTTTTCCAGAGTCCCTACTCAAGAGACAAGGACAGACTGACCCTGTTCCAGAGATAAATGGAGGCACGGGATTGGCTAGCCTCCTGTCCAGCTCTCCAGACCCCCCCAACCAGACGTGGAGCATCAGACAGGAAGTAGAGAGGCTGATTCAGGATGAGAACAAATATTCTGCTGACACGTCCTCTCGGGGTGGTAGAGCTAAGAATCAACAGGTGAGGAACTAAAACTCACTTTTTCTTTATTTCAGCATCAGACAGAACCAGTGATGGGGTCGTTACTCAAAGAAATAATGTATTACACATTAGTCATTACTTTAAAAACAGTAATATATTACTCTACATAAAGTAACTTGTTACATTACTCTTTACATTACTTTTGCGTTACTCAGCAACAGCCTATAGCCAAAACGTAAAACGTAGGCCTACATGTGCACACATCAATTACTATTGCAATAAGGAAGACACAACACAAGTTAATAACGGGGAGAATTCTAGTTTTTGCTGCTTGTTCGGAGTCGGCACACACTCAACATCATCACTCTGGGTTCGGGGGTCTTTAGCTACTAGCTTCGTGTTAGCATGTTGCCTCAGCAGGTGCTTGAGAGGTTCTAGCCTGGACACAGTTTGCACCTTACCGTCACATTTCTGTCCTTTCTTCTGACAAATTCAAAATAATGGGCTAGAGTCTGCCAAAGGGAGAATCTAGTAATTTTTTCGCGCAATGTTAATAACTATAGTTTTACTGAATTTATAACAGCAACGCATTACATTACTGCGTTACCGAAAAATGTAATGTGATTACAGTAACGCGTTACACCCAACACTGGACAGAACACATGAAGCAGTAAGCAGTAGTGAGATCAGATCCGATATAGTTGTCTTCATCTCACCCATTTACATATTTGTAGTGATCAGGACAGCCTTATCAAACATTTGAAACATAAGGGTGTTTGGTGATGCGCTGCCACATTCCTGCTCTGTATGGTATTAACTCAATCACTCCACCAATCAAACTTTATTTATATAGCACTTTCCATACACAAAGGGTTACACAAAGTGCTTCACAAACCAACAATACAAATAAATAACACCCCCCTACCCAGGTATTAAATAAATAGTTGGGCAAAACTAGATCGATAAAAACACATCAACTAAAGTCAATGAATAATACATTTAAAAAAAGAGAATAAATACAATTCAATTAAAAGCCAAATAATATAAAATGATCAAAATAATACAGATTTAACAGCTTATTTAGAAACACTCTAAGGGAAATGTAAAGTCACAAATAGCCAAAGGGTATCCTAATGATAATGATTTCCTCAAAATCCAAAGCTTGCAGCAACTTTTCAGTGAGCTAATAGGCTTGTTTGAGACGCGTTGCGGCTCGCCTCGAAAGTAGCCGAGAGTAGCCGATCGCAGCCGGGGGAGGTCTCAAAAAGCTCGCCTGAAGTCGGACAGCTCGGAGTCGGCTTCGTCTTCTTCGTCTTCTTCTTCGCCTTCTTCTTCTTCTTCTCTCGTTTTTTTGGCGGATTACAACTTTAAGGTGCATACCGCCACCTCCGGAGTCGGCTTGACTCGGTTTGCATTTATAAAGAATGCACACATGTGTTTAATCGTTAATGTCAGATATGTACTAAGTAAATACATTTGTTTCTGCTCAAGATTAGATTCAACTTTATTGTTATTGCACATATTACAGGTACTGAGACAAGGAAATGCAGTTTAGCTTCTAACCAGGAGTGCAACAAGCAGTAAAGTGAAAAGTAATGTACACAATCTACAGAATAAAATATAGAATGAATTGAATGATGAATAAACAGTGAGGGGTGTGAATACACTAGATATACACAGCAGCCTGTGAGCAGTATGAACAGTGTGTATGTATATGCTAAGATACTGTATATAAAGTATGAAAACAGTGCAAGTATAGTATAAAATATATAGATATTAATTTCATGATGATAAACATTGTGGAACAATGATGAAAAATGTTAATGGAAGGGGCGACGTAAAACTGACACAAAACAACAACAAACTTTTGCCGAGCCAATTGGAGAGTTTCATCACCAGCACGTGGTAAAAACCACCAATGAGCGCTCAGCTCGAGATACCAGCGAGACGTTTCCCATCAAGCATTTCGCTTCCGCAGCCCGTGGAGAGGAACTGCGGCGCCTCGCCTCGCTCTCAAGGCTGCGGGCGTCTTTGTCCCGCGAGATTTCAACGTCTCATGTAGGCGAGCCTCCAGAGCAAGTCGGACAAAATGACTAACCATCATGCAATGCACTAGCAAGACGTTGATCGCAACTGCGCAGGTCTTGCTTGTCTCAAACAAGCCTATTATTTAGCAAAAACAAACGTGTTGAACCAGAGCGCTCCTCCGCCACCCAGAGCGCTCCTCCACCACCCAGAGCGCTCCTCCACCACCCAGAGCGCTCCTCCACCACACTGTCATGGGAATGCTTTATGATGAACTATTAAGTCATTCTGGATCATTCTGGATCTTTTTTTCCAGGCGTCCCGTGGCTCCATTGTTTCTCATACCTCTACATCTTCAGTGAGGAAGCTCGCTGTGGCTCCTGTGAGAGGCAGGAGGGTGGAGGGGAGGGGAGGGGGGGGGGGGCAAAACCCAGACCTCTGTCCCCCGTCCTCTGCAGCATCCGCAAGACAAAGCCAAATCCTCAAAGAACCAACCAAAAGACGAGCACACAGGTTATTAGAGGCACCGACACACACAATAAGTAATTCAACTGCTCGCATAACTCAAGATGAGTGTTGATACTTCTATAATATGTTTCATACACAGATGCTATATAATGAAGGATGATGGTGTGGAGCTGTGTGCCTGATAACATGGTCCTGATCACTTTCTTCTTTGTTTGTTTAGCAGATCCTGGTGTGAGGGTGAGCAGTGAGTTAGTAGCCTCTGTTCAGTCCTTGGTGGCTGTCCTCCAGCAGCAGATACACACTGGCAGTCACCAGGAGGCTACACACACACAGGAAGTCAGAGGTCCTCAAGAAACAGGACTGACACTCAATCTTCCAAACAGAAATGTAGGGAAGTACTTCATTTACACATGACTATTTTGACGAGGGCGAAAAAACAACTGTAGAACAGAGCATGCTCAGAAGCATGATAAGATCTGCTCACTGGATGGGGATCTGCAGGAAGTAGAGTAATGATGGAGGAGCACTGTGAGATACAGCAGCATGGCCCGATTGTTATACCACTTTTTTGGGACCAAAATGTGTCATTTCAGTTGTTTTTAAATCACCTTGCTGTGATCCTTGGTTCTCAGGTATAATCACTGTTACGAGAAGCCACACACAAAGGATCAGTTGTCAGAGTCTGAAAATGGGATGTCTCTGATGTGAGTGTTGTTTGTCTCACAGAGGGAGGAGGAGCGCTCTCTGGTGGAGGAGCTGAAGATGCAGCTGGCTCAGAAAGAGAGGGAGCTGCAGCTGATGAAGGAAGGAGCGGAGGAGATCACCTCACTGAAGCAGCAGAACTACCTCCTGCAGAGCAAGGTGAACACACACACACACACACACACACACACACACACACACACACACACACACACACACTGGAGCAGATACTGACACACTGTGTCACTCTAATGAAGGTGGATCAAACTAATTCAGATTTGCCAATGATCA
Organism: Gobionotothen gibberifrons; assembly: GCA_943591055.1. Classification (NCBI taxonomy): domain Eukaryota; kingdom Metazoa; phylum Chordata; class Actinopteri; order Perciformes; family Nototheniidae; genus Gobionotothen; species Gobionotothen gibberifrons. Next base: position 15,498 of record CALSBZ010041482.1, read on the forward strand.
CTCTTAGAATTGTTATTAGATGCAAAAATGAGTGAAAAATAAATGGGCAGTTAGTAAGCTGTTACTTTCTCTCCTTAGCTGCGAAGTGCAGAAGACGAAAGTCAGAAGAAGAAACGAGCGGAGCCCTCTGACTCTGCCTCTGGGGAAAAGCTCCAACAGCTTGACAGAGAAATGAAAGAGCAGGAGACGCTCATCAAAGGATACCAGCAGGTTCGTGTCCGTCAACACTCATCCCTGAATGTCGTTACCCCTCTAATGTTCATTTCATCAACTCTGTTTCTGGATAGGAAGAGAGCATTGGCAAGCCACTGTGTGTTTTAAATATTGTATTCTATATGTCAATGGAAAGTAGGTCGGCAGGTATCTCTGTCTGGCTGGAGCCTAATCTTCTCCTCCTTTGGGTCTACTATTTTCCTGGCCATTTTTTGTTCTATTACAGTACGTTGCTGAGTCTTGTACAAATACAACCTATAATTGTAAACATATCTCTATACATAGTGTACCTTTCATTAAGTAAAAAAAACGAATTACTTTAATTTAACATAGTCTCAAATCTACAGTAAGAGCCTATATTAAATTGTACCGGTTGTTATGATGAGATATCCTTCCCTTTGTGGGAGTCCATCTTCACTGATGGGAGGACCCTCAGCTGCTGCTCCCTAACGGCATGGGACTTTGAGGACTCTCAAAAATAATTCTGGTCTCGTTCAAATGAAGCTTAAGGAACTTGGGACAGGACTGATTTTTCTCTCTGGAAAATGTAATAAATAAAAAAGGTTCTGGACCGAAACAACAGTGCGTTGGTGACGAGTCTTGCTACATTTCCTGTGAGAAGATGAAATCAAATCCAGATTGCAGTAAGAGAGTTTCACATCATCTTACTTCCCACTCAAAAATTATGAAACGTTTAATCAAAGGTCCAAAATCACAAAAATATTTGAAGTATAGTCACTGGCATGTATTCCTCTATATCTCATAAGGCACTGCTCCACATGTCATTGATACAAATGAACCCAATCTCATAATCTATATGTTCTGCTGACTAGTGTGAAGACTCATGCAGGATGTAGTGATGTGAAAGGGATTTAGTAGGTAGAACATTTGAGCTAGACTTTAGCTCTCCAAGTCTCCGTAGTGCCAGCTCATTAAACTTAAATCATCAATTATTAAAAAATATCTCCCATGTCTCAATTTGATCTAAAATAGTTTTGCTTTAGTTTTCTTTATTTTCCTCCTGTGTTTTGATCCTTTGTGCCAATAAACCACAGTAAGTGTTTTACAGGAGAATGAGAAGCTGTACCTGCAGATGAAGGCTCAGCAGGCGCAGAGTAAATCCAACGAGGAGGCCATGTTCAATGAAAACCAGAGGCTGCTCAACGAGCTGGCCGTCACTAGGTGGGTTCACTTTATGCAGGGGTATTCAATTTCAATTCAGCGAGGTCCAGTTCGAGAACATTTCCTCAAAAACATCATACTGTCTAACTTGCGTTATGAATTAGTGTGATATATATTGAAGTAGCGTAGTAGCTCTTTCAACGTCTGCATGTAATCAACAACTGACTGAAGAATCAAATAAAGAAAGTACAATTAAAAAAACACTTAGACAATATTTATTGTCCCTTATTACTGAACTTTACACAAATAGTAGATATGTAATGAGCTCCACGGTCTCTGAGCGTATGGCACACACTGGATCTGTGCTCCCAGTGGGCAGGAGGAACATGGATGAGTCTGAAAGCTCTGTTTGCACTCTCTGGCGCCCCCTCTCTGCGCCGGTTAGAACAGAAGCTGAAAATTGCTTGCGCAAAAAACATGATGTTAAATGTTTGTTTTCTCCATATTCCACCACTTCACCAGGGAGCAGCTGAAAAATACCTCCAGGACTGTTGGAAATGTGTGTTTGATGGATCACACTCAGCGCATTACTGACTTGTTAGCTCAAAATAATACATTTCAGGTAAATACCACGACCACTGAAACGTTATTTCTTAAGCTGTGTTTCAGCTCTCTCAGTTACGTGTGTGTGTGTGTGTGTGCAGAGGAATGAAGCCACACTGTGCGAGGATGTCCGCAGAGTGAAGCAGGAGAAGCAGGCTCTGGAGGTGGACCTGCAGCTGATGAAGAAAGAGAGGGACCTCGCTGAAGCTCAGGCCGTGTCTGCCTCAGGTAAAACTGCTAGTGGTAGAACATAAGACTTGAACACATTAAATCTATAAGTGATGTTTGGTTTTACTTACATCTGTATCCTTTGTGACAGGTGATAAGTCCTTTGATATGCGCGTGTTGGAGGAGAAGCACAGAGAGCAGGTGTCGTCCCTGAGCAAAAAGCTGCAGTGGTTTGCAGAAAACCAGGAGCTGCTGGATCGAGACGCTGGCAGACTGAAGGCTGCTACCACTCAGATCCACCAACTCAAAGAGCAGGTGGGCTCCTTCACCTCCACTGTACACTGATCTTTACAAAGACATACAATACACAAACAATCAGTGAACCAAATGTTTTTCATTTTGTGCTGAGATTGCCCTTTAATGGTTTGCCGCCTTGTGGCATCATTTCAGCATGACAAGTGTGTTCTCAAGCACAGCACATGTACCTTTCTTACCGCAGTAGAAACTTTATTGCCTAATCTCTCTCAGTCATGGCGGTCATAAGTGGCTTTGGATAAAAGCATCTGAACGTACAAAGATTGTACTTTAAGAGATGCCAAGTGACCCCCAGCACGGCACTAGACCCCCAGGCTGCTCCCTGTGCTCTGTAAAACAGCTGCCTACTGCTGCTAATGCAAGGAGTTGTTGAATGCATAGACTACATTTCACTGTGCGGTGCTGTGTGCATGTACGTATGTCTGACTCTTAAGAAGGAATTCATCTCAAGTCCTGTATTTCCATTCCATTTGATGTTCAGTGTGCCTGCTGTGTGAGGGTAGCAGCTTCCAAAGGAACTGAGTTGTTGAGGATCAGCTGCGATGAGGGATGGAATGTGTACAGAAAGCCAGTTCCAGCTCCACACTTTAATGTTGTGCACTGTGTTGAATTAACAGATTTTCTTCATTCCAGGTAGAAAAACTGAAAAGTGATGTGGGCAAAAGGAGCAGCGAGGCGCAGACAAAGACCAAAGAGAAAACAGTGGAAACTAAGAGGATGCAGGACCTGCAGCGACAGGTTTCTCTCACAAACACACACTAACTACATAATGAAACTCTTTCTCCTCCCCCCCTTGTTTATGTCTCTTCATATTTTGATACAGCATTCCAACTATCTGTTCTTCGACGCACGAAATTCTTTATTATTCCGCCGGGTTATTTTGCACCTCTTCTTCTCCCACATCGCAGAAACTCCGTTCAAACATCAAAACGTTCAGCTCGGTCGAATCGATGACTATTACTTTTCTCATTCATAACTTTCATAATTCCAGCGATACATCCCATAATTCATCACATTTTTAACATTGAAGTCAATGGAGAAACTCTTCAGACTTGAACAATCTTCATGCAACTTCAACTGCTAACTGCTCCTTCATACTTTCATTCAGAAACCTCATTCCAACTTTAAAATGTTAGACATCTTTCTGACATTATTCATATTAAATAACTTTTAAATATTAAACATTGTTCAGACCTTGGTAAAGAGGCCTTCTTCAGATTTTAACATTAGTGTGTATTGCGCAGCTCGTTAAGGCTTAGAGTGCGTGATGTCACAGCTAGAGTGTAGGACAGCTTAAAATTCGCCTTCATATATTTGTTTAAACCTGCCATAATTCCCAAACCCTACATTCCTGAGACATAATTTTTCATGAGAAACGTAGGAAAACATTTCATAGCTTGAAAAAAAATCAAGCAACATTTTTTAACAAAATGCCTCTTGAGGGCCAAAACTTTCAACATTCCTCCATTAAAGCCCATTGTAATTTCAGGCTGATATTTCCTCACAGCAGCAGCCGCACACCTTTAGTTAATCTGCCAAAAAGGCCACATTATTGACCCAAAAGTACACAAGAAGCACACTTCAGATACTTAAGGTCCTTGAGATGCTTCATGCTTTGAAATTTCACAGATATCTGTTACGGTTCTTCAGCAAAACGTTCACATGTAAGAGGTTTATCTCTCATTCAGAACAATGCAAATGCTCTCCTCTCACTGATTACTGCACATCACCATGGAAACCTTTGATCTCTGGACACGTCGTTAGCTCAAATAGAAACACCTGTGTCATGGAACACGATGATGTCATAACTCCAACTGACATGCTCAGAGCAGCAGACTTCAGATAATGGTTAATGGTCCAGCCTTCAACTGAACATGTCATGTGCCATTAGTGAGTTTTCCTCAAAAGCTGTTGCCATGGCAACGCATCCCTCGCCGTATAACACGATATTGCTATAACTCCTATGAAAATGGTCAAAAAGTGCTCAAACTTCACATGTGTGCTAACCGTCCAGCCGTGAAGACATCTATTTGACAGTTTTAAGATTTCTTCAAATGCCGTTGCCATGGCAACACAATGCTCGCTATGAAACACGGTTTTCTCATAACTTCAGTTCAAATGCTCGAAATGGCCCAAAACTTCACAGGTTTGGTAACGATGCAGCCATCAACACATCTAAGCGTATTATGGGGTGTTATCAAATGCCCTTGCCATGGCGACAGATCATTCGCCATCAAGTTAGGTCAAAAGTTTGCAGTTCAAATATTCTGCTGCTTTTCCAAGCCTTTTTACTTTCTTTTCTTCTCTCATCACACATTCAAGCCCCCTGTGTTCATGTATCATTTCAATCTAAATTCTTCACTTTCTTCTTACACAGCATAGCAGTTTAGCGTCAGCTTTTCAGCATAAAGCATTCCCACTAGCAATTTCTTCAGGAATTGCATTCTCTAGTTATTAAGTGTTGTTCTGTGTTTCCCAGGTGAAGGAGCTGGAGCAGATACTGAGGCGTAGAAACCCAAACTCCCTGCCGGCTCTGATCTATGCTGCAGCCACAGCTGGAGGGGCAGAAGAGGGGGCTAATGGGACGTCCCCCCCCAGCAGAATCAGTGCTCTGCAGGAGCGCAGGATCCAGCGCCTGGAGGCCGAGCTGGAGGGCCACGATGAGGGGGCCAAACGCAGCCTGAGGGCCATGGAGCAGCAGTTCCTCAGGATCAAGGTAAATCAGTCAACTGCCATTTGATAGACTGACCTTTTAGCGTCAAAATGACAGATATTATTATTATAAGTATAAGAATTGGTATTAGTATTTTTATATAGCTAATTATTTTACACTGCAAACATGCATACTTTGCTCAATGAATATCACTGAATTTTTAACAATTTTATAACCTGGCCTTTTTTGATCAAACTTTAACTTAAATGAATACTTCATCCAAGAATGATTATTTATATTACAATAACCCACCGTGTGTTACCTTGAATTCTTGAAGAAACGTTTTTCTCACATGTCTCCAGGATTATAAACAATCCAAATGCTGAAAAATGTCTTGATGAATTGAATTAATTGGGTCCACGTCTAGAGTTCCCTTTTACAAACTCTCACGTAACTGGTGCAGTGTAATCAGAGTCTCATTTATCTTTCCTGAGCTCATTATTCACAAACTCTCAGATGTGTGTACCCCAACACACACACAAGCTTGAGTCTCTATGAGTTTCAACACGCATGTTTGTTCTCCATCTCAGCTGCGCTACGAGCAGCAGATCTCAGAGCTGGAGCAGCAGCTGGAACACAAACTGCAGCTGGACAGTGGAGAGTCAGCAGAGGGGGCGGAGCTGTGGAGGTCTCAGGTTCAAACCCTGCAGGCAGAGCTGCAGCAGGTGAAGCAGAGCCATCAGGAGGGAGCGAAGTCTCTCCAGGAGCAGATAGAGTCCCTGCAGCAGCAGCTCAAACACAAGGTAGGCCAGAAACACTGGACATGTTGAATAGAACAATGAGTAGTAGCTGTTTATGAACCTGATTTATTTTTTGTTAAAAGGGTATAATTTAAATGTAGTCTCATATTTATTATTATCTACCCAGGATCTTTGTTTTGTTTTGAAGAAAAAGTTGAATGAAATGTTAACCTTTGTACCTTCGTCTTCCCAACAATGTCCAACATCATCCTTCTTCTTTTTGGAATGTATTGTCATGACCTAAATTATACACAAAATTAAACTCAAACTACTTTTGAGAATAAAAAGTCAAAAATGTTGAATATTTTGGACTTTAGTTAAGATCAGAGGAGAGAAAGTTGTAGGCCCTCTCTTTATTTTGTTCAATGTTTTTTTTTCCAATATTTTTTTAGTTATATTTTTCATTAGTTTCACCAAAATAACTTGATTTAATTGTATTTAAAATAACATTTCCAAAGTAATAAATCCTTCGAATCTGCCTGTTCAGTTTCTGTTTGAATGTGAAGGGTTAAATGAAAGAAGCTCGTCTGGCCCTCTCTGCGAGTTTCTGTCCCTCTGTAGATTCACAGAGGGCCCGCTATAGTAACTCAATGAGAGTAATGTCAAGTGACGGTACAATTGACCAATCATATCTTCCCTCTAAATGGGTGGGCTTTATTTTCGCGGACTTTATGACAAGTTCTGCCCGCTGTGAAGTTTATGCATGTATGTTAAAGTGGTACAGTGACGCGTCCTAAAACCCAGAAGTAAGCTGGGCTCGGGTTCCCTCGACAGAAAGCAATGGGATTTCTCCATAGGGTTTTGGAAAATAGCTTGAAATAAGGTCTGTGGAAAACGAACCTGTTAGATAAATGCACGTTTTGTTCAGCCGGATAATATCCACATGTCTACCCTACTTTTATAATTTTCTAATCATAAATCGAATCGATAGATTTATGATGGATAGATTTATGATGGATAGATTTATGATTAACATAAGTTATTTCATGATGGCTCACTTCAGTGATAGTGATGACATCGTTTGCGAAATTATTAACCGGGTCATTTTCAAGATTGAGTTACAATGATAAACTGGAGTGGCAAAGGATCAGCTGAATGACCCGCCATCAAGTGCTTCATCCAAAAGGACAGGAGGATGGACTTTGTGTTTAAGTGATTTGATCATCAAAGGTAGGCCTAAGTCATTTTCAATGTGGGCCGCCGTGCCGACTTAATTCATTTGTAATTGTTACTTGGCTGTGGGTGCCCTGTCGTGATAGTGTTTATATAAATGGTGTTGTTTTGTGTGGTAGAGGGTCGCTGTCATTGATGCGTTTTGCACCCGGGCCGCTGTTTTGATATTCCGCTGAATTATACGCTGTGACGTAATAACTCTTTCTTTTTTTTCAAGGCAAGGGGGGGTCAGAGGGCCTAGGTATAAAAGTCACGGCTCGCCACTGCACAGACTGTATGTCAAAGTTAGTCAGAAAACCAATTAACATTTACAAATGAAAGATCACAGATGCCATACGTTTAAATAAAACACCCATAATCCATTGTAAGTAGTTATCATAAATATTTCCTGCGAAGAAAGTATGACACCTTCTATGTTATGTGTGGTCCGATTATATGAAAGAACCCCTTGTTCTGAGATGAAAAAACATTTAAAAGGACAACAGCATGTTAAGTAAAGAGGAAAAATGAAACACCAACATATGGTTTACATTTCGTCCCAACGCATCCATTGCAAGTGCCTTCACCGTTTAAAGTGCTAATTGAAAAAACTCAATGTAACTGAATTCCTCTGCAGCCCCAGCCCAGTCCGGGGCGGCACCAGCGCCAGGCCGAGGCAGCCTCTGGGCTCCGGATCGAGCGTCTGAACAAAGACCTGGCCCTGAAGACCCAGAGCGTCCAGGAGCTGAGCCGCACCGTGGACCGGCTGCAGAGGGAGAGGAGCCGCATGCTGTCTGCCCCCCCCCCAGAGAGCAAACGCACCGCAGCTAAAAGCCTCAGTTCTGCTGCTGGGGGGGAGACCGGTGGGGGGGAAACCTTTCCAGCTGCTCAGTATGAGAAGACCTACCAGCCCACTGTGTTCACAGGTACAGACCTGCCCTTCATCCTCTTCCATCTGCATGCTCACAGGAATAATATGTTGTATACGTCACGATATCCAAAAACAAAACCAGACTGACAAAAAACTGATGTGATGGGCTCGAGTCAAATATATAAACACAAATCAAATATCAAGTAATGCAGATGCACCTAAAATGCGATGTGAGGTACACCACTTTCCAAGTCTTTTCTTGCATAACAATTTCACATTTATCTAATATTTGCTTTAGTAATTTCCAAATAACAGGTTTATATCAAACAATTTAAGGTAAGGACACTACCTCATACCTCGTGCATAGGCCTTCTTTTGTTACCTCCCTGGTTTCAGCAGAATGGCTTGTTAGCTTCTAAAAATGATTTCATACATCTAATCGATACCATGGCTTTCAGTCAGGTGGATTTAAGTTTTCGTAGGATACAAGTTGACTAGGTTGTGTTGATAGATATAGGGTAAAGAGCTCTGCATGTCACTTCTTGATGGTTCTGAGCAGGGCTGTGTGTCTCTGTAAAGACCAAACCTTTAATAGAAGAGAGTGATGGCAAAACGGCCAAGAAAAGAACAAGATGATACCAAACATACCATTAGAACAGACTTGAGTTCTTCAACCCTGTGTGTGAGAGGCTGTGAACCATACATAACACAATGTTACATTACATTACATGTCACTTGTTAGACGCTTTATCCAAAGCGACTAACATACTCAATACTGTAGACAATCCCCACAGGAGCAATTTGGGGTGAAGTGTCTCAGGGACACAACGACATGCTGACTGCACACCAACACACTAGTCCACTGCGCCACACGCCTCCCTATGTTAAAACAAAGAGAATACAAATCAACAGGCTAATATCTAAGATACTGATTTAATGTGTGTAATTCATACTGCTGAAACCTAATAAGTAAGGAAGCAGGATTCATGATGGATAATGGACTGTAGGTAGATTCCCATCTCACACGATCTGGAAGGATCTCTTTACGACAGGAGGAACAATAAAATGACCTTACATTTTTTTATTTGCAAATCTTTATCAACCTATATTCAATTAAGTACACTACAAAGACAAGGTATGTAATGTTCCAACTGATAAACTTAAGCTTTCTGTGCAAATATTGACTCATTTTGAATGTGATGCCTGCAACACGTCCCTAAAAAGCTGGGACAGTTGAGGAATGTTCCAAACACCTGTTTGGAACATTCCACAGGTGAACAGGTTCATTGGAAACAGGTGAGTGTCATGCTTGGGTAAAAAAGGAGCATCCCTGAAAGGCCCAGTCGTTCACAAGCAAGGATGAGGCGAGGTTCACCACTTTGTGAACAACTGCATGAGCAAACAGTCCAACAGTTTAAGAACAACGTTTCTCAGCGTACAATTGCAAGGGATTTCATTACAGCCCATAATGTAATCAAAAGATTCAGAGAATCCAGAGAAATCTCTGCACGGAAGCGGCAAGGCTGAAAACCAACATTGAACCAATGACACAGATTGTACTCAGCGCAAAGTTCAAAAGCATATGTGATGTTCAGCGAGATGGGCAACTCGCAGACCTGCGAAGGCTCCATTAATGCTGAAAGGTACAAACAGGTGGAGCAACATATGCTGCCATCCAAGCGACGCTTCTCAGGGACGTCCCTGCTTATTTCAGCAGGAAAATGCCAAGCCACATTCTTTACGTGTTACAACAGCATGGCTTCGTAGTAAAGAGTGGGGGTCCAGACCTGTCTCCTATTGAACATGTGGGGCGCATTATGTCTGGGTCGGGAGATTCATGTGACTGGTTATTGGTTATTGGTTTCAGCCCCCCCCTCCGGCAAGCGACAACGCACGCCGCCGTGTGTAGGGGCCGTAAGTGTCCTCAGTTCCAAACACTGATTGAGTGTTGTTAAAAGGAAGGTGATGTAACACAGCGGTGACATGAACCTGTCCCAGCTTTATTGAACGTAGCATCACATTCAAAATGAGTCAATATTTGCAACAAAAATAGAAAGTTTTTCAGTTTGAACATTACATATCTTGTCTTTGTAGTGTATTCAATTGAATATAGGCCGAACAGGAATTTGTTTGTTTGTAGCCTTTATTTAACCAGATGAAAGCCCCTTTTTTCAAGGGTGACCTGCAAATTGCAAATCATTGTATTCTGTTTTTATTTACGTTTTACACAACATCCCAACTTCATTGGAATTGGGCTTAATAGTGTTATCAAAGTCATGACAAGGAGAAATATTTAGCATAAGAAACAAGGACAAATACATGTAACACTATTACAACGTACATTTGACCTCGGATTGAATTCTGTCTCTAATTTGAGGATTGACCTGTGCACAAGAGTGCTTCAGTGTAACTTTATTAAATCATGGGACCCTTTATCTACACTTTGATGGTGAATTCACCTTCAGTGAGGTCAGAAACAATGTTAATATGTTATTATAGTACAGTGATTCATAGAGTTTCTCAAAGGGTTGACATACAATCTTAGAGCAGACCAGTATTTGGAGGAGCAGGCTTGTAGATCGTACAAACACTTGTACCATGTAGTATTGCAGTACTATCATATTCATCACATACAGAAAAGTATCATTTGTTTCCTCTCCCCAAAAGTCCTAAGGTGGCGGGGAAAAAGATGAATAATGACTCACATTCTCTTGTTGCTGCTTGTTGACAGGCTGTCACATTTCAGAGGTGGTGCAGGAGAGCGAGACTCTGAGGCAGCAGGTGGAGCTGCTGCAGCTGCAGAGGGAGGGGCTGACTGCACAGGCTGAACACGCTGAGGAGGAGCTGAGCAGGTGTGTGTGCACACACTCACTGACACTGCAGAGCAGCAGGGTGATCTGATATCTGACCTGCATGTGTGTGTCAGGGTG
>CALSBZ010041483.1:0-13615 GCA_943591055.1 Gobionotothen gibberifrons
GCATGCTGTTATCTTTGCTGGGTTTAACATCCCATCAGCCTCCTGTCCAACAAGTCCTCCAACTCATACGACCAAATATGTCGTTTGTTCAAGCGCTTAATACGACCTATAATTACGTTTTAAAGTAAAACGTTACAGATGGTTGTTTATTCACAAATAACCCTCTCTGTAAATACCTAAATTGTAGGATAGTTTGGCCATTAAAACGCTTTTTGATTCGATTTCTAGCGAGAAGTGTATATTGTACTTTTAGAATCCACGTCCAGTCGATATGTAGGATCTATAGTTTGATAGATATTATGAAGATGATTTGAGGTTTCGACAGGAGAACGTGTATATGCGGTAGCTTCCATGTGAAGTTACGGGTTGAAAACAGTATTTCCGGTCTCGACGTTTTCATAATAAAACCAATGATCAAATGATTTAACAGTGATATCTGCAGTACTCATCCACTAAAAAACATCAGTTTATCCTTGTTAATTATACGACATAATTGGTTTAAATTGTGTAAAATGGTTTGGGTTTTCCCCATAGGTTTTTCTCTTTCGATTCTGAGACACATTTCTTTTTTCAGAGGTTTTGATAGGCTAAAATCACGCCGCAATGCATGTCGGGATATGGTGTTTATGCGATATGAAATCGGAAAACATTTTAAAAAATAATAATAATACTTTATCTCTGAGTGTTCTTGCTTTTCTCTTTGAAAGTCATCACATAACGGCATTGTAATACACGGTTCGGCTGCATTAAATATTACACATCTGCCGTAGTTCGCTATTTATAGAGCCCTGATGAGAAGACTTCTGGACAAACAGGAAGAAGTGCCGCCGAAACTGAATATGTAACGTGGATCATAAATATATCAGCAATTAAACAACATCTTAAATTTATTTTCACAAAATACGTCTCCTTGCAGTATCAACATTAATTCGGCTGACTTTTATATTTGATCCAATTGGTAGATAATTAAACCATAACGGTGCACAGCTGATAGAAAGGGACACCTCGTGGTTAAAAAACGTTATTGAACTTTTTTGTTGAAATTATGTTATATTTTTATATAGGAGGATGTGCAAAAACAGACAAACTAATAGGACCCGTCCAATTCCAGTTTTGGATAGTCTGCCGTGGTTCCATTCCATTTCAAAGAGCTGTTGACGCTCGGCGTAACCTTGTCGCCACTCCAACATCCAATCACAGAGCTTGAGGACTAATCACGGGGTTTGTAAAGAAAGGCGGATGTTGTAGTCCCAAACGATAGCTGGGGATTCTGGGTAGTGTAGTGTCTTCGGAAACTGTAGTGTCTAAACTCCGAAAAAACGATTTGTTTCTCCGAATCGAAGGTTAAAAACACAAAAGCATTGTACACAATTTAAACCAATCAATATTGTGTAATTAACAAGGATAAACTGATGTTTTTTAGTGGATGAGTAACGCAGATATCACTGTGTAATCATTTGACAGTGAGGGGAATACATCCGGTTTTATTATGAAAACTTCGAGACCGGAAAAACAGTTTTCACCCTGTGAGGGTTGACGCTAACTTTACATGGAAGCTGCATACACATTATCCTGGCGAGACCTCAAATCATCTTCGTAATATCTATCAAACTATAGACTGTAGACTGGACGTGGATTCTAAGAGTACAATATACACTTCTCGCCAGAAATCGAATCAAAAAGCATTTTAATGGCCAAACTATTCCACAATTTAGGATTTTCCAGAGAGGGTTATTTGTGAATAAAAGTCCCTCCGGAGCGTTTGCAATGAACGGGCCGGGAGCATGTTGTTTCTTACACGACCACTAGAGCAGCGGCGAGGGTACTGCAGGTGGTCCGTGGAAAAAAGCTAAATAAAATCCACTTTTTATTATCAAGGATTTTCGGGGACATATGTGACCTGCTCTATGGAAATCAGTCGCATTGACCCGAAGACACATTTTGTCATGATCTGTCTGTGTTGTGTTTTTTCTTGTCTAGATCTGTCTTTTGTTTTCTGTCTGCGTTGTGTTTTGTCTTGTTTAGATCTTTCCTTGGTTTCCTGTCTGTGTGTGTTCCCTCCTACCTGTTCCCTCCTACCTGTTTACTTGATTGTGTTCACCTGGTGCCCCTGTGTTTTCTCCTCCCTCCTCACCTGTCTCTTGTTTCGTTGATTAGTCTTGTGTGTATTTCAGTTCTGTTGTTGCTGTCTGTCAGGGTTGGTTTCTCGTTTGTCTGAGACTGTGTTCTCAGGGTAGTGTTCTGTTTTTTGTCACCTACAACCTTGGAATAAAGGTATTTTTCTCTGGTTAATCTGCATTTGGGTCCTGCCTGTTTCACTAACCCTAACACATTTTGAGTTGTATACACTGTTGGAAAGAGGAGATTCCTAGCTTTCTAATGATATCAGGCAGTGGGGTAGTGGTCATTGGGCTCATCGGACATTTATGAGAGACAATCTTTAATGTCCGAGTGCAAGTGAATGCACCACAAGACACGAGCCTTGTAACCCCTCCCCCGGCCCTGGCGCGAGCGTGGAAATATGATTGGCGGCGATTTCATTTGAACGGGACGGAGCAAAACGAGAAGCATCCGGACTTACTGTAGACGGAAGGAACGAGGTATTTGCAGTCTACAATGACAGAGAAGAGGCTGTCAAGTTTGGCTGTACTCAGCATTGAATCAAAACGCACTAAAGCTTTGGATCTTAATCAGTTTGTGAGGCGTTTTGCTGAACAAGATGGTAATCGCCGCATCATAACAGTGATTGGCAGCTGATAGGAATAATTTGATTGTTAATAGTATCATATTCATTCAGACAAACATCGATGAGACAGTTAATTAATGTACTTATTGCAGCAGTCTGCATAGATTTGGTACCCCTGGTCTAAGAGTGAAACAAACTAATTATGTTATTGTTCAGTTAAAATGCATCAATTATGTCTGCCATCTTATATATTTCTATTTACTGATGTGCCACAATAATCTCACCTATTGTTATTGAGTTAAAATATCAATATTATGGCTTTCCAAGTTAACATTGATTGATATGACTGTGATTAAATCAGCATATACTTCTGCCAGGGGATGCCACCCCTCAAAATCTCCTGCCACCCTCTTGCCACCCCATGAATATTTTTTCTAGATCCACCCCTGAGCAGGCTATATTTTTCGTTTATTTAATAAGTTAATTTCAGGACAACTTTGGGAATTTTGTTTGTTTGTTTTGAGATTTAAATAGATTTTGAAAGTGGAGATATAGAGAGAGAGAGAAGCAGCGCTGTCTGCTCAGTTGCAATACTGTAGCTCAAGCCTTTATGCAATTTAGGCCTATACATTGTTTATGTTAGGCCTACTTATATGCCTGTGTGTCCATGGTTTTGAGTCTGTGCGTGTTGAGTGCAGCGCCGTCTGCTTTTTGCAGTATAGTAACTAAAGTAGGACTAAGCATACCGGTAGTTTTTTGTAGACCTGTCTGCCCGTTTTGTGAGTGCACTGCGCACTTGTGGCATTGTTTGGGATGACCTAATTAAAATAGCGTCCACCGTCCTCTTTGAGAAGCATACACAACGCAGACAGACACCGGTCACAAAAGTATCAGATAGGCTTCAATTTACTTTTGATTGTCTATAATTAACTATAAAAAAAATATTGGCGTTTTAACACTACGTTTATATATGTACTTATTTTTAAGGTTTGCATATGAGGTGGTCTGCGAAAATCCTTGATAATAAATAGTGGTCCGCATAAACAAAAAGTTTGAGAACCCCTGCACTAGAGCACCTCTAGTGGTCGTGTAAGAAACAACATACACTTTCAAACGTGTCTCTGGGTCGTAATAAGGGCTTGAACAATCGGCCTATATGGTATTTCTTTGTAGGAGGACAGGCTGCTCCTGTCAGCTGCTGGTTCAAACCTGCACCATGCTGCCCTCTGGTGGCTGCTCACACAAACTGCTCAGGGCAAACTGCACACAGCCTGACATCACAAACAATACCCATGATACACTTTTAGGATCCACACCCAAGAACCAGGACTCTCCAACAAGTCAAAAGAGAAATCAGCCACTAATAGCTGTTTCATTGACACACATGTGACCTGATCCTATAAAGCAGTAAACACCTCAGCAGAGACTCAGCAGAGACTCAGCAGAGACTCAGCGATCCTCCTCCTCCGTTACGCCTCGTCTTGGTGACCTGAACAGGACACACAGGAGAGACAGTATGAACACAACAGAACATTATAAGAACATATTAGAATCAACATTTCAATAGAATATTATATAATAGAAGCCGTTAATGTCATTATATCTAACATGAAAAGAGAAGAGATACTCCTTTTAAGGTGCCATCAAAACATTCAACAACAAAGACCCTCAGCATTCATACTTATGTAAAAGAACAAAGTGCAGGACTTATATTCAGTTGTAGAAAGAATAGGAATATGTATGTATACATGATATATATTGCATGTATGGGTTAATGTGCAGGGGAGGAAGACTGAGGGGTAATAGAGCCAGAGTTCAGTGCAGTTATTGCTCTGGGGGATAAACTGTCTGTAGTCTGTTTGTCTTTGTTTGAATGCACCTGTAGCGCCCCCTGGAGGGCAGCAGGTCCAACAGGTGAACACCGGGGTGGGAGCTGTCCTTTACAATGTTTGTGGCTTTATTGAGGCAGCGGGAGTTGTAAACGCTGCATGGACCTTCTCACAGGGCGCTTCCAAGGAACTGCTGAGTAATTTCTACGATCAGATTAGGGCTGGGCCATATACTGACATAACTCAAAGACCAAAGGTTAATGATAGGTTTTGTAGTTTTAGCAAAGAAATCTAAGACCCAGGCTCCTCTGCAATTTTATATACTTAAAAAGAAACATGTGTACGTAAATGCTGGAATAAGTCAACTATATATATGTCAAAACGAGTGAGAGCACAATGTAGAAATGGACAATTAAATACTGTACAGGACAATCAAATATTCTATAATGTAATAATATCAGTATTGTGTTAAGAGATTAGATTCTGTCTTAGATTTCTGATATTGTTACATCCCATAATTTTCTTATCCTGGGTGCATTTCAGAAAAGTGATCTAAACTTATCAGACTGTTTTATAATATGATTTTACTCACTTAGCTGTTATATTAACATTAGATTATTACATTACAATACATTACATTGCATTTAGCTGACACTTTTATCCAAAGCGACTTACAGTAAGTACATTCGACCAGGAAGATACAACCTTGAAGAAAACAGAATCATATCAACTGGCTTTAGATAAGCCAGTCCTTTATTAGTATATAAGTGCTTTGTTAATAATTCTATCGCTCGAAGTGGAGTCGAAAGAGATGAGTTTTCAGTCTGCTCCGGAAGATGTGTAAGCTTTCTGCTGTCCTGATTTCAATGGGGAGCTCATTCCTCCATTTTGGAGCCAGGATAGCAAACCCACGTGTTTCTGCTGATGGGAACTTGGGTCCCCCTCGCAGTGCGGGTGCAGCGAGTTGTTTGGCCGATGCAGAGCGGAGTGCACGTACTGGGGTGTACGGTTTAACCATGTCCTGGATGTAGGAAGGGCCAGATCCATTCGCAGCATGGTACGCAAGTACCAGTGTCTTGAAGTGGATTCTAGCAGTTACTGGAAGCCAGTGAAGGGAGCGGAGGAGCGGCGTGGTGTGGGAACATTTAGGGAGGTTGAAGACCAGCCGAGCCGCTGCATTCTGGATGAGCTGCAGAGGTCGGATGGCACATGCAGGTAGACCAGCCAGGAGGGAGTTGCAGTAGTCTAGGCGTGAGATGACGAGAGCCTGGACCAGAACCTGCGTTGTTTTCTGGGTCAGCTGGGGACGTATCCTCCTGATGTTGTAAAGCGTGTATCTGCAGCAGCGGGTTGTGGGAGCGATGTTTGCAGTGAAGGACAGTTTGTTATCTAGGATCACACCCAGATTCCTTGCAGTCTGAGTCGGGGAAACAGCAGAGGTGCCGATGTTGATTGTTAGGTCAAGAGTGGGACAATCTTTTCCCGGAAGGAAAAGCAGTTCAGTCTTGTCAAGGTTGAGCTTGAGGTGATGAGCAGACATCCACCGAGAGATGTCGGCTAGACAAGCAGAGATGAGTGCGACGACCTGGGTCTCTGAGCGGGGAAAGGACAGAATTAATTGGGTGTCGTCAGCGTAGCAGTGGTATGAAAAACCATGCGGGCTAATGACAGATCCGAGCGAGTTTGTGTACAGGGAGAAGAGGAGGGGACAGAGAACAGAGCCCTGAGGGACCCCTGTAGTTAATTGACAAGGGTCGGACTCGGACCCTCTCCAAGTTACCCTGTAGGTACGGTCTTTGAGGTATGAGGTGAGGAGGGAAAGTGCAGAGCCTGAAACTCCAAGTTTCTGGAGAGTGCAAAGGAGGATCTGATAGTTCACCGTGTCGAATGCAGCAGACAGGTCCAGAAGGATGATGACAGAGGAGAGGGATGCTGCTTTGGCCGTGTGCAGTTCCTCAGAGACAGCTAGGAGAGCAGTTTCTGTGGAGTGACATGCCTTGAAACCAGACTGGTGCGGATCCAGAAGGTTGTTATGATGGAGATAACAGGAGAGTTGTTTAAAGACAGCGCGTTCAAGTGTTTTAGACAGGAACGGGAGGAGAGAGACAGGCCTGTAGTTTATAACATCAGACGGGTTGAGAGTGGGTTTCTTTAGGAGAGGGTTTACTCTTGCCTCCTTGAGACTGTTTGGAAAGTGACCAGAAGTTAGAGAAGTGTTGATGAAATGGGTGAGAAATGGTAGAATATCAGGAGCGATAGTCTGAAGGAGGTTTGAGGGGATAGGGTCCAGAGGACAGGTGGTAGGACGGGCAGAGGTCTGATTATTGATCAGAAATCTCATGATGTGAATATGTTGTGAAAGCACCAATAATCAACCATCTCCTCATCCAGGGATTTGGTCAACATATTGTGATATTTGGTTTTCACTTATATATATGGTATTTTAATCTCCCTTAAACCACAAATGGCAATCCATCCATCCATCCATCTTCTCCCGCTTATCCGTGGTCGGGTCGCGGAGGTAGCAGTTCCAGCAGAGAGCCCCAAACTTTCCTTTCCCTGGCCACATCAACCAGCTCTGACTGGGGGATCCCAAGGCGCTCCCAGGCCAGCGAAGAGATATAATCCCTCCACCTGGTCCTAGGTCTACCCCTTGGTCTCTTCCCAGCTGGACGTGCCTGGAACACCTCCCTAGGGAGGCGCCCAGGTGGCATCCTAACTAGGTGCCCGAACCACCTCAACTGGCTCCTTTCGACTCGAAGGAGGAGCGGTTCAACTCCGAGTCCCTCCCGGATGACTGAACTTCTCACCTTATCCCTAAGGGAGACGCCAGCCGCCCTGCGGAGAAAACCCATCTCGGCCGCTTGTATCCGCGATCTCGTTCGTTCGGTCATGACCCATCCTTCATGACCATAGGTGAGGGTAGGAACGAAAATGGCCCGGTAGACAGAGAGCTTTGCCTTCTGGCTCAGCTCTCTTTTCGTCACAACGGTGCGGTAAAGCGACTGCAGTACCGCTCCCGCTGCTCCGATTCTCCGGCCCATCTCACGCTCCATTGTTCCCCCACTCGAGAACAAGACCCCGAGATACTTGAACTCCTTCACTTGGGGTAAGGACTCATTCCCAAATGGCAATACATAATAATAATAACCTTTGTTTATATAGCACCTTTCATGCTAGAAAGCTTAACAAGAAACACAATAAAGCGTGAGGAACATCATTAAAAACAAGTTATAAACCAACAGAAAGAGTTATATCACAGAACCACAAAACAATAAAACATGAACAGTGGTACCACTGAAACTAACTAAAAAGATAGGTATTTAATTTCCAATGGAGGTTGCTCTTCTAAGATCCAATGGGAGACCTTTCCACAGTTTGGGGCCATAAATAAATATATAGATATATACTTCGCAATTCTGCCAAAAGTCAAATAACAATGGCCGAAAATAAAAATGTATTAAAATCAGATTTTTTTCAAAAATGTCCCTTTTTTCCGAGATTTATTTTTCTCAATTCAGTTCTACACATCTGTGTACAATGATAATTTAGACTGTATCATTGTATTAATAAACGCTGTTAACTTGAAGAGAAGCTTCCTAGATTATTTTCAGCTACTCCTACCTCGAATCATAAAAACCCCAACAAGACCCGTAGTCCCCAGGCAGGCAAAAAATACAGAAACATTACCAGTAACAATATACATTTACAAATATACAATACACAAGTTAAGAGAGACCACATGACTTTAGAACAGATCCCAGTTCTGGTTTATTCCTTAAAGAGTAATCCTACGTTGAGATTTCTTTAAATCAGATTGTGGTTCTAACAGAAGTATTCAGTGTGTTTGAGATTTGTAGGAAACTCACCAGAGATTCTGCTGTTTGGTGAGAAAAACCTGAGATCATTGATTCTTCTTCAGAGAGAAACGGAGAGACTTGTCTCGACTGCAGCCTGCGGTCTGAGAGAGTAATCTACATCACCTGTGATCTGAAGACGTGGTATTAAAGTGCACGAGATGAGATAAGAGAAATAAAAAAATACAAGGTACAAACTTCAAGATCCACCTCACAGTTTAAGTTAATGATATTTTATTCGTGTATCAGAACAAAGTCTGTTAGTCTTCCTTAATACCTTACATGGCCAGAGAGAGCTGCAGTAAATGAGTCAGCATTCAACACTTCCTGTTGCCTCGTCGTGAAGTCAATGGGTTTTTGTCTGTTTTTGGCACGAATTAAATATCGTTAATAGTAATCTAAAAAAAAAGAGACGAAAGTCAGTGCACCACATGACATAACTGGCAGTTCATGTGTGTGTCACAGTCTGCTCCATCATTCACCAGTAGTTTTCCATTCACCTGTCTCACCTGTTAACCACACCCACGTTTTAGCTCACTCTCTTTCTCTTCTGCACCCATTAGCTTCACTGCCAGTATTTAAACCCTCACCAGACACACACCCGTTGCCAGATCGTACTTTGCCTCATGCCCGTCTTTCACGCATTTATTATCAGATTGCCTACCCGGTTCCGACCCTGCCTGCTCTGCCTGATCCCTGACCCTGACCCTGCCTGTACCTACCCTGACCGCCTCGCCTGCTCCCTGACCCTCTGCCCGGCCCTGACTCACCTTCTGCCCGCTGTCCTCTGGTTCGTTTGCCGGTACATCATCCGTTATTCCTTCTGCTCTGCTCTGGTATTATTACCAATAAAGAACATTACCAATACTCTGTGGTTTCTCAAGTGCTGCATTTGGGGCCTTCATAAGATTGTGACAGTGTGTGTGTGTGTGTGTGTACAAAACGTAATATCTAACTGATATATGCTGGGTCCAGGCTCAAGGGCGTATGGCACTCTCAACTCTTTCCAGGACATGCCGGGGCCCTTCCTGCCAGTAGCTTTGCCGATATCTGTGTTGATAGGTAATAGATTAAGAGCGGTGAATCAGCTTAGACACAGGAAGCGCTCAAAAGTTTGTGTGAGTTTATCAAATTTAGCAGTGATTCCATGTCAGCCACAGCTTGCCACAAACAATCTGACTGATAGTGTGTTTAACAAACTTAAGCTTTATTAAATGTCAGGTCTTTGGCAGGAAAAACATTTGTAATCAATGATTTTATCACTGAGCACTCGATTTTATGTTTTTAACGGAAACTTTGATTGAACAAAATAACAGTGCAGCTGTTCTTATCGAATCAACCCCTCCCAACTTTAGTTTTATGAGTCAGGAAATAATGCATAAGACAGGGGGTGGAGTTGCTATTTTGTTTTATGATTCCCTTCAATGCTTTGCACTGGCTTCCAATTCGGTTCAGAATTGATTTTAAACTCCTTCTATTTGTAGCACTAAATGGGCTGGCTCCGGCCTATATAGCCAAACTCCTCCAGCGCTACACCCCAGCCAGAGTCTTAAGGTCTGCTGACCAGCTGCTGCTGGTAGTGCCCAAGACCAGGCTCAAAACCCGAGGGCACCGAGCCTTCGCAGCAGCTGGCCCCAGGCTCTGGAACACTCTGCCCCTCCATGTGAGGTCGGCCCAGACCCTAGGGTTTTTTAAATCAACACTAAAAACTCACTTATTCTCCCTGGCCTTCTAGTCAGAGCGGAGCACGACTCCTGATATTTCTCTGTGTTAGATTTTTATATTTGCTTTTGTAATTTATTGTCTTCTGTTTTGCGATTGTTGTAATGCGTTATTTATTATTTGCATGTACAGCACTTTGGCTTGACCAAAAATCTTTTAAAAATGTGTTAAACCTGATTTGATTTGATTTGAATGCAGGAAGACATCTTATGGGAACTTTGCTTATTTTTAATATGTGGCCCTTCAGCTGAAATGCTCCTCTCGAACTCTGTTCCTAAATATCTATAGACCACCCAAATACTGTGCAAGCTTTTATGATGACTTTACTGAACTGCTGTCTATAGTGTGTATTGACTTTGACCGTCTAGTCATTGTTGGTGATTTTAACATCCATGTTGACAACCCCCAGGACAGAGGGGCTAAAGAACTGTTTTGTGTTCTTGATAGCTATGGACTGACTCAGCATGTGGCGGAGCCCACGCACAATAAGCGGCACACTCTGGACTTAATTATCTCAAAGGGTCTGAATATCTCTAAGCTTGTGGTGACTGATGTTGCACTCTCTGATCATTCCTGTTTTTTCTTTGAGAGCTCTATGTCACGATCTGTCTGCGTTGGTTGTGTTTTGTCTTGTTTAGATCTGTATTTGGTTTCCTGTCTGTGTGTGTTCCCTCCTACCTGTTTTCTTGATTGTGTTCACCTGGTGCCCCTGTGTTTTCTCCTCCCTCCTCACCTGTCTCTTGTTTCCTTGATTAGTCCTGTGTGTATTTAAGTTCTGTTTTTTCTGTCTGTCATTGTTGGTTCGTCGTTTGTCTGTGACTGTGTTCACCGGGGAGTGATCTGTTTGTCCGTGTTATCCTTGAAATAAAGGTATTTTCAGTGTTATCTGCATTTGGGTCCTGCTTGCTTCGCTCACCCGTAACACTCTAGTAGTAATATTCATACCACTTCAATCACATTAGTATGCATACAAAGTGGCAGGTGCTGTGACAGGTCACACCTGTCCCTACTTATGCTAATGAGCCCTATGTTATGCTTATGAGGTGTCATCACAGGTAGGTGTGTATCACAGGTAGGTGTGATATCCTTTGATGTGCGGGTGAGGTGTTATCACACGTAGGTGTGATATGCCCCCCTGTAGTAGACCCTTTGTTGTCTAATCTAATTACCCTTTGATGTCTGTCCTTTGATGTGAGGTGATACAAATAATATTTCAAAACATTAAAAAAAGAAAAATGTTAAAGGTGACATGTCATGCTTTTCCGGTTATTACCCGTCCCCTTGTGTGTTATGAAGGTTTTTCTGCATGTAAACGGTGTGCAGAGTCAAAACCCTTAAAGTACACCCTGTAGCGAGCAAAACTCTAACACATAAAAAACCTCCCCAAAACGCCTCGAGCCGTTTAGTGGAGAAAGTGAATACTGCTGAATACACATACTTTACAGATATGCTGTATGAGAAACCAATGTGAGTTTGGAAAATTGCACAGTATTTTTCTATTTTAGTATACCTCAACAATGGAATTATGATCAGTGGAAATGACCATGACATGGGAGCTTTAATATTTAAATGTTTTCATCAAATAAAACGTATTCAACAACACAATTCAATAACGTGCTTTAACCACTAGGCGGTGCAGGTTAAAAAAACAGTGGTGTAGTTAATAAAACATAATAATATCAAACATAATATGACTATTAACTTTATTGTGAAATTAAAACAGAAGGGTAAAGGAAAATACAGTTTCAGTCTCTCGATTTGAAGCTTATGCATTGTACCATGAACCTGTATAGACCTGTAACAGTCAACTGCATGAGGAGTTGGAAAGGTAATGAATTAATTAATTAATTAAAATGTCGAACTCAGACTTCATTTTAAGGACATTTCGGCCAGGGGTTTAGAGCTATATTTGTTTAACCACCGGATTGGCAAAACAGGAGAGTGTGTGCACCAGTCTGCCTTGATCTATGTATTCATGTCCGTGACACTCACAGTAGCCTATCTGCTGCCCACAGCTGTTTTATAGATGGAAAACCTCCTTCACTTTATGAAATCTCTGCAGCACCAGGAGGCAGCGGGAGGGTTAACTCAGCCTCTGAGAAGAGGAGCGTGCAGTGCCTTTCACGCTCCGCCTTCACTGTGTTTACCTTCAGAGTCATTAGAAAGGCTAAGAGCGACCGCAGGCTGATGTGTTTTAATCACACACACCTCGACACACACACACACACACATACACACACACACACACACACACACACACACTCACACACACACGATTTAAACGCAGACTTCTGTTCCTCCATGTTTCGTTGTTATCGTTTCACTGAGCGGACCCGCCCCTTTTTTTTCAAACGCTCCCTTTTTTTGTCCATCTGCGGCGGTAATAGGTTTTGTGCGCTGTGATGATTCGGCTGTACCTTTAGTAATGAATATTACATGTTCATTTGATCATTGGTTTTATTATGAAAACGTTGAGACCGGAAATACTGTTTTCAACCCGTAACTTTACATGGAGGCTGCCGCATACCTCAAATAATCTTCGTAATATCTATCAAACTATATATCCTACATATCGACTGGACGTGGATTCTAAAAGTACAATCTGCACTTCTCGTTAGAAATCTAATCAAAAAGCATTTTAATGGCCAAACTATCCTACAATTTAGGATTTTACAGAGAGGGTTATTTGTGAATAAACGACCATCTGTAATGTTTGCATTCAACGGGAGCAGGACGTATTAAGTGCTTGAACAATCGGCATATTTGGTCATATGAGTTGGAGGGCTTGTTGCTAAATTCACAGAGGGCCCGCTATAGTAACTGAACGAGAGAGTAATGTCAAATGACAGTACAATTGACCAATCATATCTTCCCTCTAAATGGGTGGGTTTTATTATCGCGGACTTTATGACAAGTTCCGCCCGCTGTGAAGCTTTGACTTCCTGTCAACATCGTAAACTCACCTTCAAAATAAAAGCATGCCAAATTACACTTAAGACATACAACTGCAACGAAAGTAACAAACACAATGCAATATCCTTTTCAATTTCAAAGAACACAAATTGGGTTATTTACAGGTGTTGTTTTGTGTGGTAGAGAGTCGCTGACATTGATGCGTTTTGCACCCCGGGCTGTTGTTTTGATATTCCGCTGAAGTATACGCTGTGACGTAATAACTCTTCTTTTTTTTGAGGGAAGGGGTGAGGGTCAGAGGGCCTAGGTATAAAAGTCACGGCTCGCCACTGCCAAAAGGTAATGCAAAATGTAAACAAACAAACAGATGCAAAAAAAACACCAGAAGAAGCAATTAAATATAAAATATAAAAACAAGAAAAACATTGCAAAGCAACAAAAAACTGAAGCAAAACCACAACAGAAAGTCTCTGAAGGTTTCTCATTCCTCTAATTTCCCCTCCTCGAATCCTCGGTTCCCCTCCTTGATTCCGACTAAGACACAAGGATAGGAGTCGAGGACGGGAATTAGAGAAATGAGAAACCTTCAGAGACTCTCTGTTGTTGTT
>CALSBZ010041484.1:3598-19497 GCA_943591055.1 Gobionotothen gibberifrons
GTGTGTGTGTGTGTGTGTGTGTGTGTGTGTGTGTGTGTGTGTGTGTGTTCTCTCAGACGGAGAAGATGAGTGGTTTAAAAGATGAGGAAGAGGACGGGTCTCCGGTCTCCAGCTGTGTGTCTCTGAAGAGTGACCGGTCTATGTGGGACCCTCCAAACTTCAGTAATGAACCTGGACCCTCGGACACAAGGTAAGAGTTTCTGCTGTAAACTGACCTGAAGAGGATTCAGTTTAAACTTGTTATGTAATCTGATCATTTAAACTGTTCTTTAATGTCGTGTGCAGTAGACTACAGTAAGCTAACATTATTTAAGGACATTTCTATTGGCAGTTACATCATCATTGTATCAGTGGCATAACATGGTTTTAAATTGCAAAAATATTGTTAAAGACTGAATATTCTCAAAACTAAATATATTGCAGTACTTGGGCATGTTTATAATATGTATTATGAATACATAGTAATGAGCTGGGGCCTCGTGTATAACGCCGTGCGTAGGACTCACGTGGGAAGGTTGCTTACGTAGTAGAAATCAGAAAAATAGGTCCATACATTTTCCGATTCACCGAACATTGCGTACCGGCGAGGAAAGTGCGTACGGCCCGTCCTACGCCGGTTTCCATTAATAAATCACAATCGACTCGAAATGCGGTGCAGCTTTTGCGGGCTTCACGTAACGCCCATTCATTCATTCATTCATTTTGACTGACTGCATGAAGAAGATCGCAGGAAATGACGACAGAACAGCTAAAAAAGACATCTCACACCGTGTCAGATTTTGGTTATTTTGGGGAGGTGGAGATAAATCATATTGTTTGGTGGATGCAGTTTGAACCAGAATAGCAGCATGGAGGTCAGATCGTCACCAACATAAATAAATAAGTGGTCCCAAAAAGGTTAATGACAACAAGAATCCACATAGCCTTCCTCAGGCAGACGACGCTGACGTTGGCTTCCGGTTCAGAGCTTCCGGTTCAGAGCTTCCGATTCAGAGCTTCCGGTTCAGAGCTTCCGATTCAGAGCTTCCGGTTCAGAGCTTCCGATTCGGCAGTTTAGGGGAAAGTTAAGGGACGTTTAATTTTGGCACCCCGTCAGACATTTTCTCGGACAGGGGCTCACAGTTCACGTCCGAGCTCTGGAACGCCGTGGCGAGTGGTTTGGGGGTTAAGCTGCACAGGACTACCGCTTACCACCCTCAGGCTAACGGCCTCTGTGAGCGGTTCCATCGCTCCATGAAGGCGGCCCTCAAGGCTGGCCTTACGGACGGTAATTGGGTCGACAAGCTGCCTTGTTTGATGCTGGGCCTGAGGACGGCGCCTAAAGAGGATCTACAGCGCTCCACGGCTGAGTTGGTATACGGTCAGCCGCTTAGGGTTCCGGGGGATTTCCTCCCCAACGCATCAGCTCCCTGGTCGGCAACGGCCCCGACTTTGACCCCTGTCACGGATATAAGACCTGTTGTTCCAGTCCCTCCTCTTCCGGGGGCCGCACAGGCGGAAGTCGCTTTTCCGACACCCGTGCGCAGGAGTCGTGGGGGTCGGCGTGTCGTTCCTCCCCGCCACGCTGATTTTGTGTATATGTGAATCCTTGGGGGGCTTGTGTGGTGCCACGTGATAGGACATAATTCACCGTGTGTTTGGTGTGTGTTGAAACCCGGACCCGTTAGTGATTGTTACTGTCATATAGTATTTTATACCTGTTTTTAATTTACTCTCTAATGTCTCATTAATAACTATAATGGTCATATCGTTGGGTTACGTATTGTAACCCTTGTTATATTAACACAGGCGGAGCCCTCTACTGGACTCTATGGGTACTACCTTATCTTGCGAGCATTCTCTCACTGAAAACTCTTATAGACGTGGCCGGCCATAGGCGGGCCTACCTGAATGCGCGCGCATCACACCGTATAAAAGGAGGCCTCATCCTACACCTCTCTTCAGCGAGTGTTAATATAACAAGGGTTACAATACGTAACCCAACGTTATATCTCTCACAGGCTCGATCAACGATAAATGTACGCACTGTCGTCCAAAACCAACATTCCACCCTACTGCCCCTGACCGGCCTTTCTGGTCAGCAGCTGCTACCCCACATTCCCTTTTAACCCGGTCGTGACCGTGGAGAAGTCTGGGCTGCGGCTGACAGAGCACACCCTGCCGCGCTTGCCTCGCAGAAGGTGTGCCCAAAAAACAGTGAGGCTCACTGTGCACCCATCCTCCCGAGTCCCCAAGGATCGCAGGGAGAGTGCCAGTGCCCCTGCCCCACACTCAGACACTGACCCCGTGCAGAGTATGTGTGGACTAAAGTGTGGAGGGCTACCCCCCTCCTGCCTCCCGGCAGGAGGAGAGCAGCCCTCCAGCCCTGTAAGGGCCCAGCGCACCCCTCGCCCATCCCGGGACCCTCAGAGGGCCCGAGAACAGCGAAGGCGCATTACGTCCGGGGAAGGGGTCAGATGCCAACTGACCCACAGCCCCCCCCCCCCTACCAGTCCTGTGTTGCCCCCGCAAGCACAGATGAGGAGAAAGAGCCCGACATGTCCAAGAGATAAAACCTTATGAAGGGGCCTGGCGTCGACCAAGACGCCGTTGTGCATATATCCTCCACACTCACACCGCTGAATAAGGCTGTCGACGCAGCCACAGCCCGTGTGGAGTGCGCACGAACCCCTGTGGGGCAGGCTCTCCCTGCCTGCCCATAGGCCTGTGCAATGCACTCGCAGAGCCAGCCTGCCAGGCGTTTCTTGGACAAAGCTTTCCCGATCACCCCGCCCCCGAAACACACGAACAGCTGTTCGGTGCATCTAAGGGCAGCCGTGCGCTCCACATAACAAGCTAGCGCACGCACCGGGCAAAGGAGGTGCAACAGGTCCACTTCCGCTCTCCCGAACTGGGCCCAGATCTGCTCCACCACCCTCGGGTGAAGCACCCACTCGCCTGGCCGGGGGCCGCCCCTCGACATGAGGTCGGCCCCTCCGTTCTCCAGTCCCGGGATATGGAGGGCTTCCAGAGATAACACCACCTCCGAAGCCCATAACCACAGCCTCTCCGCTGTGGTCAACAAGGCGGCGGAGCGAACTCCGCCCTGATTGTTGATATAAGCCACTGTGGTGCTGTTGTCGCTCCTGATCATTACATGTTTCCCCTGAATCAGGGGCCTGAAATGCTGGAGGACTAACACTACCGCCCGTAGCTCTAGGAGGTTGCTGTGTCGAGACTCTGTTAGAGCCCAGCGCCCACCTATAGCCTTCCCCAGGCAGGTCCCTCCCCACCCTGTTCCGGACGCATCCGTGAACACTTTGGTGTAGGAGGTCACCCGTCCCAGTGGAGACCCCCTCCGAAGGTGATCCGGAGACCCCCAGAACCGGAGGTTGCCCTCCACTGAGGGGGGGATGGTTACCAGCCGCCGCTTGTGCCTCTTGGGATCCAAGCGCAGGCTGGAAAACCACCTCTGCAGGCGGCGCATATGTAGCAGCCCTAACGGGACCACCATGTGAGCAGCCGCCATGAGACCCAGTGTCTGCATGACAGTCAAAGCTGTCACTGTCGCCCCCTGTTGCAGCCTGCGTACCCCCTGAAGAAGGGACGCACGTCTGCTCTCTGACAGGGTGGCGCGCAATGCGCCTGCATCGAGCACCACACCCAAATACAACGCCTGTTGGTGAGGTATGGGGGCGCTCTTTTTCCAATTGATCGCGAAGCCCAATTTGGTCAGGTGTGTGATCAATTGTGCATTGTCTGTTCCCGTGACCCAGCCATGACTATGAGGTCGTCTATGTAAAAGAAAACTCTCATGCCGTGTGCGCGCAGCGGTTGAAGCGCTGTGGCCACACAACTGCTGAATGTGCGTGGGGATAGGGAATAGCCGAACGGCAGCCTGTTGTATTCGTAGGCTATCCCCTGGAAGGCAAAGCGCAGATACTTTCTGTGTTCCTGAACAATTTCCACATGAAAATATGCATCTTTCAGGTCGATGGTGGTGAACCAATCGCCCGGTTGCACAAGCCCCAGTAACTGTTTTATAGTTAACATGCGAAATTTCCTGCGGGAAATATAGAGATTCAGGCAGCGGAGATCTAGAATGGGTCTGAATTCCCCTGTTTTCTTGGGAACCAGGAAATACATGGAATAATGACCCTCTTCCCTGCGCTGGGGGTGCACAACAGACACAGCCTGTTTTTGCACCAACGCCTGAATCTCTGCTGAGAGGAAAACCGTCCTCGCTTGCGAGGATAGATTCCCCTCTCGTATGCCCATAAAAGGAGGTGGGACGCGGCAGAACTGGAGTGAATAACCCCGTCTCAGCGTCCTGTCCATCCACTTTGATAGTACACAGCTGCGATTCCATTCCCCATAACACTGTGTTAACGGGCATGCCCTCAGCTGTGGGGCCGCAGCGATAAAGCTGCGATACTCCCTGGCGACCCGTCCCGTCGCAAAACTCCCCGTGAAGGGAAGGTTTGCCCATGGAGGGTCGACACAGAAAGGGCCGACTGTTTACTGAGGACCCTGAACACACCGCTGCACGCTCATGACTGAGCGCGCGCTCCCTCATAATGCTGCTCTCCTTACGGTGAACAGCATTAATCGGAGTCCTTATAGGATTAGTGTGTTTTACTGAGGTCCCTGAACGCACCGCCACGCTCTCTTCTGAGAAAGCGGGCGCTGCCATAATGCAACTTTTCCCCCTATGGTAAACTGCATTAATTGGAGTCTTAGCTCCAGGCTTAGTGTGTTCCCTAACAGCAATACGCCGGCCATAATGCCTCTGTACATGTGTAGCACTATGAAAACATTGCCTACGTTTCATCACTCTCATCTGCGCACTCCCACTAGCCTCCGGCTACTGGGGCCTTCGTTTTTAATGGCTGCTGCCATGTCGCCTCCACACACCGCCATATATCAGGCAGCTGGGGCGAAACGAAGGTCGGTTGCGCTGGATGCGCCGGGCCATAATACCCCTGTCTCAGGCGGCTTATCGGCCTCGGTGGCAGCGGTGGGGGGAGCTGGGAAATCCATCCGCGCGGATCTGAGAGTTGGTCCTCCCGACCCCGAGGCGTTCTCGTCCTCCTCCTCCGGAGTCGGAGTCGTCTGGCCCCATGGAAGGGAGAACCGGAACGGTGTTTCCTCCTCTCCTGACTCGCCCATCTCGACGACCTCGAGATCCGAGCCCTCCACCTCCTCCTGCGGAGCCTCCGCCGACAGGAAGTGCTGCCCGCGATGCTCCCGCGTGAGCCAAGGAAACACCTGGCAGGCTGCACACGCCGGTGCCGGGCCCATACCGCTCACGGCATGGTCAGGTCCCATACATAGGTAGCAGAAGGGGTGAGGATCCGCTCCCGCGATCAGGTTAGGCCCTGTGGTCAAAACCTGTGTCCATGCTCTCAATACTGATCAAAGTGAAACCCTCCTCAACAGCATTTTTAGCCTCCGTGAAAAAACACTTCCGCCGCTGAAGAGAAAGGGATGACAGTCAGGAGGCGAGGCCTCCTTTTATACGGTGTGATGCGCGCGCATTCAGGTAGGCCCGCCCTTGGCCGGCCACGTCTATAAGAGTTTTCAGTGAGAGAATGCTCGCAAGATAAGGTAGTACCCATAGAGTCCAGTAGAGGGCGGAGCCTGTGAGAGATATAACAAGGTGTGCCTTAACCTCACTGAGCTGAGGTTATTTGAGCTTCTCAGGAGAGAGCTCTCTTCCACCTGGTTGTAGAAAAGCTCGTTAAATTCGTTAGCATAGCTAGCTAACCAGATGCTAATAACAACAGATCGCCACTGTGCTTACAACTAAAGACACAGCCACGCAAACACTGCGGCATGTGTACGGCTCCTTATGGGTACTGTAATATTTGAAGAGCTGGAGCGGCGTTCCGGTGCTCTCCGTCAGCACTCTCGTCTACACTCCAGACGACTCTAGTGTCTAGTCTACTTTCAGACGACATAACCACGTGAAGACACGTTACGCTCGTGTTGTGTTCAAGGAACCTGTCCTTGGCCAGGAAAAACAAGCACTCGCTTGTTTAATTATTTTGCGATCTAGATTTGTTCTTCTTTTTTTAAGTGAGAAGTTGTCTGTCAGTCGGACGGACGGATGGTCGGACGGACGGACTGACGGACCCCCCCCCAAAACAAAAACTCTTCGGTTCTCCACGAATTACACAAGTAATTAAAGAAAAGCGACTAATTTGCATCACTGATGAACAGATGCCTCATGTACAGCGGGAGGGGGTGGCAGTATACGCTGTGAAGTTGTTTGCGGCCTGCCAGTGAACCCAAAGCAGAAGAAGAAGTGACGTCAGTGGCTTCATTTGCGTAATCCTCCCTCAGGGACTTATTCTGGTGTGAACGCGATTTACTAGGACATGAAGAAAACTGTGATGCTCCTCTCGCTCCCAGGAAAGAAACTTTAAAATAAGGAGACCAATGGAGTCTCTTGTCTAAGGTTCAAATGGGCACTTTAATTAAATAACGTGGTAATAGAACAAGCAGAAGGTGAAGAAGAGACAATAGCCGGTGTTGTCTTAGTGTGGCTGCAGCGGAGGAAGGAGAGAGAGCCAGCTGTGCTCACCCGCCACCTTTATATCCTCTCGTGCTGTGGGGGAGGGGGCCGGCCGCCTCAGTCTTCAATGTCCGACATCGCGTAAAACAGAGGATTTCGACATTTTACATTCATTGCTTACATCCACACGCCTTTTCTCCTCCGTATCTCTTTCATATCTTTTTATGTAATACTTTATAACGGCTTCAATATCCACTTTAATAATACTGGACGGTCGCCCCGGATGTCATCATGAAGGATTTTCAGAATAAAAGCTTGGGATTTAAGATAGTGCGAGAACTTCCGCTTTTTTTCAGAATAAAACAGCATTTAAACTGATGGTATGTTTAAACTAAATTATGCCATAAAACATTGATTTTAATTTCTAACAGACAGTTCCAGGGACTAAAGAGTTCGGGGGGACCAAGTATCGGGAGCTAAGTACCGCAAAGTACTTGGTGTGAAAGCGGCTTATGGTACTATCAATATAGTCACTGCTGTACTTATGACTACATGAAGTCATTCTGAGTGTTGATGGAGCAGCTACAATGTTAGCCACACTTTAATCAAACCGATCTCATTCAGAAAACATTTTAAATGTTGATGCTCGTTGTGTTTGAGACAGACCTGACAAAGCATTAACTCAAGCTTTTTACAAATCAGTAATTTTATGTTTTCATTTCTGAATCCTTTCCATATGTTTATTGCAATTAATATATTATAT
Organism: Gobionotothen gibberifrons; assembly: GCA_943591055.1. Lineage (NCBI taxonomy): Eukaryota > Metazoa > Chordata > Actinopteri > Perciformes > Nototheniidae > Gobionotothen > Gobionotothen gibberifrons. The sequence continues at coordinate 10,858 of CALSBZ010041484.1, forward strand.
GATATATTATATACAGATATAGAACTTTTTAAATGTTAAACTAGAATGTTCCACCTTGTTGTACCTTTGGTGAGAATCAGCTCCACTAATGTAAAGTGCTGTAAAGGATGTGTTCCTCTCCACAGAGGGAAGAGGAAGAGTGGTGTTCCTGTGGAGCAGCAGCTGTCCAGCTGTGCTCTGTGTCAGGACGTCCTGAAGGATCCAGTCTCTACCAGCTGTGGACACTGGTTCTGCAGACAGTGCATCACCTCATACTGGGAGCAGAGACCTCCATCAGGAGACTCCTCCTGTCCCCAGTGTGGGAAAAGACCCAGAACCAGAGCTGGCCTGCAGACAGCCAGTCAGACCAGCTCTGTACGAGGTAAGAGGCGCAGCGTCTTTAGGCCGTCGGGGCGCTGGGTCTCTACTCTTGGATGAACTCTCATTGGCTCAGAGTGTCCTCTGGTGTTCTTCCAGCAAGTGTTTTAAAACGTTAGCCCTGCAAAAAAGTCCTGCAAAAAACTTCTACAGAAGATAGTAAAGATATCTGATGGCTAGGATTCTTGTCTTCGTGTCTAGGATTCTTCCTTGTTTATTTGTATTTGATCAGGTCTACTGTTGTAGTGCATAGACATCAAGTTGTTTTAAGTCTTGTAACTGTCTCTTTTTTTGTTGTAGTATTAGATTCTCTAAAGCATGTTCCTTAGACTGATGTTGAGTACCTCCTGTTTCCTTCTCTTCCAGCAGAACATGGTCTGCAGGAGGTTTTAGATGAACATAGGCTCTGTCTGAGGAGGAGATGTGAACGTGTGACTGAAGGAACTGAAACCCTCCTCAACAGCATCTTCACTGAGCTCTACATCACACAAGGCCAGAGTGAAGAGGTTAATACCCAACATGAGGTGAGGCAGCTGGAGACAGCTTCCAAGAAGAAGCCCCTCCATGACACTCCAATCAAGTGCCAGGACATCTTTAAAGCCTTACCTGACCAACAGACTCACATCAGAGCGGTCCTGACCAACGGAGTCGCTGGAGTTGGAAAAACCTTCTCAGTGCAGAAGTTCACTCTGGACTGGGCCGAGGGTTTGGGAAACCAAGATGTCAGTCTGGTGATCCCGCTCTCCTTCAGGGAGCTGAACCTGATCAAAGGTGAGCAGTACAGTCTTCTCAGGCTGCTCCATGTTTTCCATCCAACCTTACAGAAGGTCACAGCAGAGCAGCTGGCTGTCTGTAAAGTGCTGCTCATCTTTGACGGCCTGGATGAAAGCAGACTTTCTCTGGACTTCAGAAACAATGAGGTTGTGTCTGATGTCTCACAGCAGTCCTCAGTCAACGTGCTGCTGACAAACCTCATCAGGGGGAAGCTGCTTCCCTCGGCTCTCGTCTGGATAACTTCCAGACCTGCAGCGGCCAATCAGATCCCTCCTGAGTGTGTGGACAGGGTAACAGAAGTACGAGGCTTCACTGACGCCCAGAAGGAGCAGTACTTCAGGAGGAGATCGAGTGATGAAGACCTGTCCAGCAGAATCATCTCTCACATTAAGGGCTCCAGGAGCCTCCACATCATGTGCATGATCCCAGTCTTCTGCTGGATCACTGCTGCAGTTCTGGACCACATGTTGACTACAGACCAGAGAGGAGAGCTGCCCCAGACCCTCACTGACATGTACTCACACTTCCTGCTGGTCCAGACCAAGAGGAAGAAGCAGAAGTTTGAAGAGGGACATGAGGCGAGTCCACAGCAGCTGACGGAGGCTGACAGGGAGCTTCTTCTGAAGCTGGGGAGGCTGGCCTTTGAACATCTGGAGAAAGGAGACATCATGTTCTACCAAGAAGACCTGCAGCGCTGTGGTCTTGGTGTCACCGAGGCCTTGGTGCACTCAGGAGTTTGTACAGAGATCTTCAAAAGAGAGAGTGTGATCTTCCAGAAAACAGTCTACTGCTTTGTTCATCTGAGCATTCAGGAGTTCCTGGCTGCAGTCTACATGTTGCACTGCTACACCAACAGGAACACAGAGGTACTGAAGGACTTCCTGAAGAGAGACTGGACCTATAAGGACAGTAAAAATAGTGATCAGAATTACCCATCCCTGGATGTCTTTCTAAAAGGAGCCATGGCGAAATCCCTCAGAAGTGAAAATGGCCACCTAGACCTGTTTGTCCGCTTTCTCCACGGCCTCTCTCTGGAGTCCAACCAGAGACTGTTAGAAGGCCTGCTGGGTCGCACAGACAACACTCCAGAAACCATCCAGAGAGCCATCAGCAACCTGAAGAGGATGAGAGGTGATCAAATCTCTCCTGACAGGAGCATCAACATCTTCCACTGTCTGACAGAGATGAAGGACCACTCAGTACATCAGGAGATCACAGAGTTCCTGAAGTCAGAGAACAGATCAAAGAGACTCTCTATGATCCACTGCTCTGCTCTGGCCTACATGCTGCAGATGTCAGAGGAGGTTCTGGATGAGTTTGACCTGAAGAAGTACAAAACATCACAGGGGGGGGAAACAGAGACTGCTTCCAGCTGTGAGGAACTGCAGGAAGGCTGTGTGAGTCCAGATGTGATTAACTTTATGAACTAATGTGGATCAGAAGTTTAATTATTCAAATAAACACAACAACATTTCTGCTGTTTAAATACTGAGAGCAAAATAAAATCAACACTGTTCTTCGATTTATATAATTATATCATTGTTAAATTGAACATCCTTTGAGTGATGGAGGTGACATGTCAAACACATAAAATAAGAGATCTATAAAATGTCCCACCAATACCAGAGTTATGTCTTAATGCTGATATACTGAGAACATCTTGCTGATGGTATTTAGTTTAAAAGATTAGAAGCAGAAGGTAGCCAACACAGACATGTGATCAGATCACACATTAACACACACATTAAACTAAATTATTATAATAATTTTATATTATTATATATAATATAAAATATAAAATGGCATCAGCAAATGTGATTCAGAACAAACTGTATGTCAAATCTTTATTCATGAAATGCTTGAGGTTAATATAATGTTCCCTATTTTAAACACATGTTATTATAGACTTACTGACTGCGGACTCTCAGAGGCTCACTGTGAAGTCGTGGCCTCAGCTCTGAAGTCTGACCCCTCCCATCTGAAAGACCTGGACCTGAGTGAGAACGCTCTGAAGGATTCAGGAGTGGAGCTGCTGAGTTCTGGACTAAAGAGTCCAAACTGCAGACTGGAGACTCTCAGGTCAGTTCACTGACTGAACTTCATCTGTTTGTGTTTATCTTTTTCTGACTTTCCCTGAGAACAAATAATAATACTTTTTTACACTTTTGCTAATGACTGATTATTGATCAGAATAACCAAGAGAAGGTGAATGTGTGAGGGAGAGAGTTTGAGCTTCCACAGACTCACTCTGTGCTCCATGAGTCAGTGAAGATGCTGTCAGTACTGCTGAGCTGTCACGGTGCGTCCACACGGTTCTGTCGCGTTGAAGCTTGCCGGTGGGCGTGTCTGGCGCGCGACCAACAACCAATCACATGAATCTCCCGCCCCGGACACACAAGCACGCGGTTTGATTGGCTAGTGCTTGCGCAGGCATATGGTTTGATTGGCTAGCGCTTCCGTTGACGCTTGAAAGGTTGAGCTTTTCTCAACGTTTAGCGCGAGCAACGGAGGCAAAGCGACGCAACGTCACCCCATTCAAACTGAATGGGAAGCGTCTCAGTTGAAGCACGCGACCGAACCGTGTAGACATTACGTGAGGGAGATGAAGGAGTTGTTAAAGATCTGATCAAAGTTAAAGTTCCAGAATATCAATGGATTGTTTCTGCATCATCACTGACATTAACACTCTGTTTAACTCTGAACAGATTATTAAACCTGGAGTTAAATGTTGAGTCACATCTGATTATTAACTGATTTTTATCCTCATCATGTTTTCTTTACTCAGACTGTGGCTCTGCAGTTTGTCAGAGATCAGCTGTTCTGCTCTGACCTCAGCTCTGAAGTCCAACATCCATTTTTTTGATTTGTAAAAAGTAAATCTATGTTTTTAATATTTAGTAAACGATAGCATCTGAATAAAGGTCATCTGAAGTAATATTAGTTTTACATGATGAAGTTTACTTTCTGAAGAAGACAGATTTGTTAGTTGTCATTCATTTCAATGTTGAGTCACATCTGATTATAAATTCATCTTTTATCCTCATCATGTTTTCTTTATTCAGTCTGGAGAGCTGCAATCTGTCAGAGATCAGCTGTTCTGCTCTGGCCTCAGCTCTGAAGTCCAACCCCTCCCACCTGAGAAGTCTGGACCTGAGTCACAACGATCTGAAGGATTCAGGAGTGAAGCTGCTGAGAGATCTTCTGGAGAGTCCAGACTGCAGACTGGAGACTCTCAGGTCAGTTCACTGCCTCTCTGTTACTGCTGGAGATCTCATGTGTTCAGTTAGTAATTCAACCTGATTTATGTACATTAATAACTTGAATCCATAAAGTATCCGGGTCCGAGAGAGCTGTTCTCTGCCATCATGACGCATAGGGTGTTATTTTCTAACGGTGCCTGAGCTGTGTGCTAAACTCCGCTGCTCCGGGGTGACAGTCTAACTGCTGGTGAACTCGGAGCGATGTTAGAACGGGACACTCAGATAGTCAGAGCTCACGGTCAGAGAGCCTGATGTGCAGGGATTGTTAGAGAAGTTATTTTTGTTAATATTATTTTATTAATCCTTTAGCTTGCTAACTAGCATACATTGTCACTAACACTTAACGTTAGCTTTAGCCTGCGTTTTCCAATTGATTTTTTCATGGGCATAATGTGTTGGAACCGCTCTGAGTTTTCTGATACTCGCCTCGGCTCCGCACGTTCTTTGGGAAGAGCTGAATAAATTATAAAGGAAGAAATCAGAGCACCAGAATAACAGATAAATACTAATCAGTTTTAATGGTAGAATACAACAATACAAAATAAGGAGTACTCCTGCTCTTTCTCCCCCCCTGGGAGACCCTACCGTCCGGCCAGCGAGTGGACAAAGAGAGAGAAAAAAGGATGCCCCACAGGCATATCACAGTTTCAAAGCGGGAGGAGCTGTCCAGCAACTCCCTTACGGAGATCACCGATTGGCAGACACAAATAGACAGACACATTCAAAGGTGTCCGGTTGCAACTGCCTGCAACAACAAGTTCCTTATCTTTTTTGGATCTTTGCGGAATGTGTGATGCATACACACACATTTTCTCTCCTCTTTTCTTCTCAGTGGCCCCTCTTTTAACACACAGTTACACATTAAGATTTGGCGTTTTCAAGATATGTTTTAACATATAATTGTTTATAGTTGGCTAATTTAAGTAAATACAAGTAGATCACTTTAAATGTTACAGACCATCACATGTCAATAGTGTTTTAGATCCTGTGTTAAAGCTATAAACAGAGGTGGGAGGAGTACTTCTAAGTACTCAGATCTGGTACTTGAGTAAAAGTAGAAGTACTCAGATCTGGTACTTTAGTAAAAGTAGAAGTGCAAAATAAATGCATAGATATATTTCTATTGGATGTGACTCTTTGCATTTTTCTTATGGTAACCACTGCTTCTTTACTTGTTCTAACAAAACACATCTGATTTGTATTGGATTTTTATTATCATGTTTTCTTTATTCAGAGTGGAGGGCTGCAGTTTGTCAGAGGTCAGCCCTGCTCTGGCCTCAGCTCTGAAGTCAGACCCCTCCAGTCTGAGAGATCTGAACCTGAGTGGAAACTACAATGTGCCGGATTCAGGAGTGGAGCTGCTGAGAGATCTTCTGAGGAGTCCAGACCGCAGACTGGAGACTCTCAGGTCAGTTCACTGACTCTCTGTTACTGCTGGAGAGCTCATGTGTTCACTTTGTAATTAAACCTAATTATGTTCATTAATATATTTTGTAAATGTTGTTTTGTTCATATTTTTATTTCTCTAAATGTAGTCTGCAGTCATAACAGTTGATTGTTTCCTAAATGAACTATTATTCTTCCGCTGTTAGTTGTTAAAGTAAATGTTTGTTTTATTTCGTAAATGATTTGAATAAAGAAGGTCCTCTGAACTAATGTTAGTTTTACTTAAAGTTTACTTTCTGACATAGAAATGTTTATGTCCCCATCATTTAGACGTGTTTCACAGATAATAAACAGAAGGCTGATGTAATGATGATCCTCAATAACAGAATGACAGTCTCTGTAATTCAGGGAAAGATCATTGATTAGGACGCAGTGATGATGAGCTGCACATTTCAGACCTGAACATCTGACTGATTATAAACTGATTTTTATCCTCATCATGTTTTCTTTATTCAGAATGAGAGACTGCAGGTTGTCAGAGATCAGCTGTTCTGCTCTGATCTCAGCTCTGAAGTCCAACATACATCTGAGAGTTCTGGACCTGAGTGAGAACGATCTGCAGGATTCAGGAGTGGAGCTGCTGAGAGATCTTCTGGAGAGTCCAGACTGCAGACTGGAGACTCTCAGGTCAGTTCACTGACTCTCTGTTCCTGCTGGAGATCTCATGGTTCATTCATTATTCATCCTGATTCTTCTACTTTAATAACTTGCATTCATAAAATAGTAAATGTCCTTTTATTCATGTTTTTATTTTAACGTACTAAATGAAGAACTGCAGACATAAATATTGACTGTTTCTTAAAGGAACTTTAATAGCTTTTATTTGTAAAAAGTAAATCTATGTTTTTGATATTTAGTAAACGATAACATCTGAATAAAGGTCATCTGAAGTGATATTAGTTTTACAGGATGAAGTTTACTCTGAAGGAGTCAGATTTGTTATTTCTCATTTATTTCAATTTTGATCTGAACATCTGATTATAAATTCATCTCTGTTACTGCTTGAGATCTCATGTGTCATTAGTTATTCAACCTGATTCTTGTAAATTAATATATTACATCCATGCTTTTGTAATTATTGTTTTATTCATATTTTAATTAGGGCTGCTCGAAAATCATAATCACGATTATTTTGGTCAAAATGTATATCACGATTATTAAATACGGTTATTCATTGACTTTGAAAACCTCCATTTATTGAACTTGTTTTTAACAGTTGATTACCCTGAACTTTAAGGATAATTCAACTGAAAAACCAATACAAAAAATATATCATACATTTATATCTACGTTTAAATTAGGGCCGGGACTTTAACGCGTTAATTAAGATTAATTAATTACACCAAAATTAACGCATTTTAATCGCACTTATTTTTGCACCGCGGAAAGTTTCTCGCTGGATGAGTTTCAGGCGTACCGATTATACTGGAGCACCAACTAACGTTCATGACTTCCGACAACAACAAACCACAGTGAACAATTCAAACATGAACGAAGAAGCTGATGAGACCGCTTTGGTTGGCCCCGTGGATGGGACATTTTGTTTTAAAAAACGGACGGATGGAAGTGTCAATAAGAGCACGGTTGTGTGCAAATTATGCAAAAAGGAATTCGCATTTCACCGCAGCACATCAAGCCTCAAGTATCACCTCAATGCTAAACATATAGCAGCTAGCGTGGAAGCTAGCGTGGACGTTAGCCCGACTCCGAGTACAAGGAGGACCCACACCCAACCCACACTCAACCAGATGACTGGTTTCAGGGCCAGGATAACTAAGTCCACGTCTGAACAAAGAACCAACTCCCTGGCTCACTGGATTGCACTCGACTGTAGACCACTTGGAGTGGTAGAAGATAAGGGGCTGCAAAAAACTGTTGGTAAATCAACAAAGTCTGTTATGGCCTCTGAAGCAACAGAGAGATGTTTTCTAATAGTCAGGGTTTCCAATGTTCTGAATGTACTTGAAAGTATTGTGTTTTACTTAAAAACAAAGTGTTATAGTTTACAGAAGGTCTACCTACCTATAGGCTACCTGAATCTCTGAAATGTACTATATTCCTAAATATGCTATTGCTACACTTTATGGCAAAAATTGCACTTTTCTGTTGGTCTTGGTTAAGTACCACCTTGAAAAAAAATAAACAATGTTTTGTTGCTTAAGCTTATGTATTCAGTCATTATTCAATGGTATACTAAAATTCATGTGAAAAAAGTTGCTTCTCACTGTTCTCAGGTCAAATATTTATATGCGATTAAAAATGCGATTAATTTCGATTAATTAATTACAAAGCCTCTAATTAATTAGACTCATTTTTTTAATCGAGTCCCAGCCCTAGTTTAAATAAATAATATCAAAGTAATACATACTAGGGATGTAACGATACCAAAAACACATGGTACGATAATATTGCGATAACAAGTCCACGGTACGATATTTATCGCGTTATTGAAAAATAAAGACTTCTTTTTTTTTTACTTGAAACATTCTTTTTTTTTACTTGAATTTTTTTTCTTTACTAAATAATAAATCTGATTTGAACAGCATTTTAGTAGGATAGCAGTATTTTAAAGTGCCAAACACAAAGTGTCAGTAACAGACTGGAACAAGAACAAGCAGTGTTTTTGTACCTACTGGTACTACCAAACAAAACAGGCATTTTCTTTGTGCCACTGCATCTCACAAATAAACAAGGACATTTAATAATCAGACCCTGCAATAGAATACATTTTTAGTTTTTCAAGTAACTCAACTCTAACTCACTCACTCACTCACTCACTCACTCACTCACTCACTCACTCACT
>CALSBZ010041487.1:0-12489 GCA_943591055.1 Gobionotothen gibberifrons
TCACATCATTCATCCACATCTGTAAAGTAACTAAAGGTACACAATTTGACTCTGAACTGTAGTGGAGTAGAAGTAAGGGGACATTACACTGTTCTGTCTTCCTAAATAATGAACAATCATCATGTTGTTGGAATGAAAATATAGCATTTAACTTTTTTTCAGTTTCTGTATCAGCTACTGCCTGGGGGTAAATGTTGGCAGTGAACGCAGAGCAGAAAGATATTAACTGTATATAAAGGTATTTACAGTGGCCCTAAAGTGCAAGTCAAAACAGCATTTCAGAAAACGCCACAGCATTTCAGAAAACGCTACAGCATTTCAGAAAACGCCACAGCATTTCAGCAAACACTACAGCATTTCAACTTATACGGAAAGGGTATTCCTTCAGGGAGAACACTTCTTGTTTGTGATTGGACAGAGCTAGCCAGAGAAGCACTGCTGTGATTGGTTGTTTTTGCTGCCAGTCAAGAAATGACGCTTCGTGATTGGTCAGCACCCGACAGCGCAACATGTCCCGAAACATCAGCCATTAGCTGTTGGCAGAAACTGGACAAAAGTTAAACGTGAACAAACCACAGACTGTCTGTGTCATGGTGAATACAGTCGCTGCTTTATTTATCCAATCCAATCCACTTTATTTATATAGCACATATTAAAAACAGAGGGTTTACCGAAGTGCTTCACAGCAAACATAACATTATAATAAAATATATTACAATAATAGATAAAAGGCACACATAAGAATAGATAAAAGGCACATAAAGTAGACCCTCCAGAAAAACGCGGGCAAAAATCCTTGATTATGCGGGCTAAAATCCTTGATTATGCGATTAAACATGTGGGGTTTTTATGTGATTTTATGCGGTGAAATTGCAGGAAGTTGCGAAATATGCGGAAAGTTGCAAAATATGCGGAAAAAAAGAATAGATTTTTTTTTTAATATTGTGCTGTCTCTCTCACACACAACCTGCAACTAACGTTAAACCCCTTTACTATTCAATTAAACACATCCAATGTTTATTTATTGTAAAAGCAATTGGGCTATTTTAATCACACACACACACACACACACACACACACACACACACGACATTATAAATGGCCCGCTGGCCTGGAAGCACTATTTAAGAACCCCGGGCCAGCATAACGTACTTTCCACTTGCCCGCTCGGGACACTAAAAATATTGCTTTAAAAAAAAAAAAAGTGTCCTGTGGTATAGGTATTTTGACTAGCAATTTTGTTAAATTGTTTCGTTTATTAACGCTACAACATAGCGTTTCGTGAGTCGGTTGTCGTTGTTGGGTGAAAAGCAAACTCCCGGTGAGCGGGAGCGTGCTCCTTCACTACAGACTATCGCGCCACCTAACCATTCGCCAAAATGTTTTTAATACCAGCGGTAACCGGCCAAGCGCCGGGCAAAAAACAATCTTCAAATAAAAGAAAGTCACAGGAGGAGGAGAGTGACAGGGAGTATGAGAAGAAGAGGGAGAGAAAGTTTCAGCCAACTTGATCGATGGAGGTGACGCGTCCTAAAACCCTTTTATAATCTATCGATTCGATTTATGATTATAAAATTATAAAAGTAGGGTAGACATGTGGAGATTATCCGGCTGAACAAAACGTGCATTTATCAAACAGGTTCGTTTTCCACTGACCTTATTTCCAGCTATTTTCCAAAACCCTGTGGAGAAATCCCATTGCTTTTTTGCCGAGGGAACCAGCAGCTTACTTCCGGGTTTTAGGACGCGTCACTGCACCTCTCAATATGATGCCAATATAAACAAGGTCTTCTGTCGGCTCTGTACATCAATGCCGACCTAGCTGACAAGTAAGTGAAGAGCAAGGCAAGGCAAGTTTATTTATATAGCACCTTTCAACACAAGGCAATTCAAGGTGCTTTACAAAAATGAAAGACATTCAGGCAAAGGCATTTAAAAACAGTAAAAGATAATAAAAGAAACATTAAAAGAAAAAATACATGAATAAAAAGTTACAGTGCAGTTTAAGATATGAATAGTTCACACAGAAGTTCCACTTTACTGATGAACACAACGGCTCAGTTTCAATTAAAAGCAGCGGCAAAAAGAAAAGTCTCCAGCCTGGATTTAAAAGTAGTCAGAGTTGCAGCGGACCTGCAGGTTTCTGGGAGTTTGTTCCAGATGTTTGGAGCATAATAACTGAACGCTGCTTCTCCATGTTTAGTTCTGACTCTGGGGACAGAAAGCTGACCAGTCCCTAAAGACCTGAGAGATCTGGATGGTTCATAACTTAGCAGAAGATCAGAAATGTATTTTGGGCCTAAACCATTCAGTGCTTTATAAACCAGCAGCAGTATTTTGAAATCTATTATTTGACACACAGGAAGCCAGTGTAAAGACTTCAGAACAGGAGTGATGTGATCCACTTTCTTAGTGTTAGTGAGGACTCAAGCAGCAGAGTTCTGAATCAGCTGCAGCTTTCTAATAGATTAGAGTAGAAAATATAAAAGTATTGGCTAAAGGGAAATGTCCCAGCAGTTTAGGATAATGAAGTTTCTAATATAATCTATTACATAGCCATTACACTTCTAACTCCTAATGACAGGAAGGCAGAAAGTGCATTATACAAATAATAATACTCATAATAATAGCAGACATTTTTTAACAATGACCACAATATCATTATTTTAATAAACCAAATATGAACAATTGAGGAAAATGAGGAAGAACTGATGATTCAAATGTTGTAGTACAAGTAGTAATGTAGTTAGTGCATAAATTACTATTGCAACAAATGTGTTCATTTTCTTCATTATTAGTCGATTTGTTTTGGACGAATGTTCCGGGCCAGTGGTTACAATGGTGGGGCCAGTGATAATACAATCCCACCGGCCCGGAGGGCCTTAATGTCTACCCCTGCTGACCAGCTTCAATCTTGTAGGCTACTCACCTCGTTTCTTGTAGCCCTCGAAAGGGTTTTGGAGGTTGATGCCTCGGTGAACGTGAGTTGTTTGGCTTTCTTGTCCGCAGCAGCAGAAAGCATTTTCGAATGTTTGAATGAATCAAAGTGAGTCGTCACCGTCGATTTTCTCTTATGCTCCAACACACAGTTGCACGGAGTGCAGAATAGTTTCCCCCCACTTTCGTGCAAGACATCGGGGTACTGCTTTGCCCGGTCTTTAGCAGAAATGTTCGTCGGTAAATTAGATGGATTCGATTTTTTCATCTTGGTGCTTTCTCTATCGCAGTGGTTCTCAAAGTGGGGGGCGCGCCCCCCTGGGGGGGCGCCGAGGCATGCCAGGGGGGGCGCGAGAGACCAGGAGGAAAAATTATTATTATAATAATATGATGCAGTACAGTACTATTACGTCTGGGTCTCTGTGTTTCATTAAAGCTCGGCTCTGTGTGTGTGGAACGAGCCATTTTGTGTGCGCGAGCGAGAGAGAGAGAGAGCGCACCGGTACCGGAGATCGTTGTTGTTAGCTTATGGTGCTAGCGAGCTACACTAACGGATATAAGGAGTTTTTTCAACAACAAAGTGGAGGAGAGTCCTCTCCTGTCAGACTGAGAGACTCAGTGAACAAAAGGACTCTCTCAGTTTTATCTCAGTGGGTCTCAAATGTTTTGGTCACCATTAATGTAAACAATTATTTCCGAGGCACACGTTTATATGATCATTATAGTTATAAAAAAATAAGAGAATAAATGAAAAACAGGTATGAAATACTATATGACAGTAAAACAAGAATAAAGTTTAAAAGGGTGATTTGTAAAATATCCATAAAGAAAAAGTAAATCTGTTTACAGTTCTGTTTCATATGGGTGTTGAGAGATGTATCCATAGATCTCTTAATGTTGCTCTCAAAGTGCACCAGATTGATGCATTTATATATATATAAATATTCCCGGGGGAGCTTGCCCCCGGACCCCCCTATGTAAGGTCCACACACCATATATAAAAATAGCACTTTACCCCTGCTTACACCTATATGCCGTGAGCTGATTATCGAGCCTTCATTGTAACAGTCGCGGGTACACTGTGTATATGCGGGAGGATTGTTGCAGTAGAAAATTCCACTGTAGCGCCCGGTACATTAATGGGAAACCCTAAATGTTTAAGCACCCTCTATGAAACGTCAAGCTACCCCACAGCACCCCCAAAATAAATCTCTGGCGCCGCCACTGAGCCTGACTATTTGTGTTGGGGGGGCCCGACTTTTTTTTTTCTCCAAAGGGGGAGCCCGACAGAAAAAGTTTGAGAACCACTGCTCTATCGTGTGAGCTCCACACGTTCACTCTACGGTGTTGTTTACCTTCTGTGATGCGCGAGCTGATGACGTCATCACTACTTCACGTCAAGACGAGTTAACTTTTTTTCTCTCTCAACTTTGTGTGGAAACATGCGGGGATTATGCGCCCTTTTAATAAATCTGCGCCATTTTGCTGATTTTGCGGTAAATTATGCGATTGCATAATCTCGTTTTTCTGGAGGGTCTATTAAAGGCTATGGACAGACAATAAAACCATAAAAATCGATAAAACATCGCTCAAACTGACTCGAAAGCGAGGGAAAAGAGGTGGGTCTTCAGGCGGGACTTAAAAGTTTGAAGGGTGGGCAACAATTTGACATGGGGGGGCAGGTCGTTCCAGAGCCTGGGGGCTACCGCTGAGAAGGCTCGGTCTCCCCTGGTCTTTTTGAGTAGCATGAAGCTGCAGCCTCGCAGACCGCAGTTTCAGACCCGCCGTTTCAGACCCGCCGTTTCAGACCCGCCGTTTCAGACCAGCAGTTTCAGACCAGCAGTTTCAGGAGCCTTCTTCTCTTTTATAAAAGGCGGATCGCGGCTCACTTTTAGAGTCCTCCCTTTGTTGGTTGCCCATTTAAACTTGCGCCCTTGTGGCTACTTTGTTTGTTTCAGGCTGCTTGCCTGCCATTTTGTTCACCTGTTGTGCATTAAAACAGCTTATAATTATACCAATACCAATCTGGTTGTGTTGCTAACCCTAACCCTAGCTCAGAAGGGAACGTAATAGTGCCCAATGAATACAATTTGATTCTGCACTGAAATGCCTCTTGGTCAAACTGCATGTTTATCTTTGGCAGCCAGGTGCATAAACACACTAACACTTGTTTTTGTTTTTGAGTAATCAAGCACCTCTTCAGAGACACATTTGATTTGATTTATTTCAAACGTGTAAAACAATTTAAAAAAAAAGAATACATATACATTTAAAACATAAGCAGTATCAAATTGATTAACTAAATATTATTGACTTACAAATGATATATAAACAAATGATCTACCCAATTACACATCCGAAAAGGCGTGGGAAGAAGTTTACCACCCCTTCTCCCAAAAACTAAATTAACATTTTTGTTTTCTAAATGTATGTCTACATACAATATACATTTACAATTATAAATAGATTATATCATTCTTACTACTATATATATATATATATATATACTAATTTTCCAAGTTCCAGGGGCGTGGGTTTGGATGGAAAAATAAGGACATACGATAACATTACCAGTTCAACTAAGGAGAAGGAAAAGCAGTACCGTACTTTCCGGACTATAAGCCGCTACTTTTTCCCCACGCTTTGAACATCGCGGCTTACACTACAGCTTCAAAAAAAGCTTGGAGCTGGGCGTGTCTGAAGCTTGGGGATTTTATTCAAGCCCCGCAACCAACAACCAATCACATGAATGTCCCGTCCCGTTTACGTAGTGTTAACATAGCTAGCAAGCTATGCTTGGATATACTGGATATAAAATCCCCAAACAGGCGAAAGCCTACCAGTTTCACCCACTGTCTCTGCCACCTCCCCCCATGCCTGGTTCCTCCGGTTGTATCCCGGTAAGTTAATAGGGACTGGTCATTCAAAACCGGGTGATTTGCTACGGCGATAATTAGTTTATCCTCCATCTGTTTTTGAAATATAGAAATGAACGGTGGGATATCTCTCCCAGCTTAGACGCGGTTTGATTGGCTAGGACTTGAGCTGTCAGATTTTCAGAAACGGGATTTGATTGGCTGGCGCTGGCGCTGGCTCAGCCACGCTACCCACAATTGGTGACCGACCAGTGGGTGCGGCTTATAATCAGGTGCGCTTAATAGTCCGGAATTTACGGTAATTAAGAAAAAAGGGATGGATATCTGGCAGAAAAGGTGGGAGAAAGACCAGAAAGGCAAATAGTATCATAAAGTTCAAAAGACAATCACAATCAATATTTATAATAATCTAAAAGTAGGTTAGAATAAATTATGGATGATTGTTTTGTTTTATTTTATTTATTTTGTGGTTTATTATTTTAGTTTTTGTTATTTTGTTTATTAGAGATGGAATGACATGGTGATACACACTCGCTAGGTGGTGGCAGTGTAACTAAAAGCTGTTTGCGATCCGCCTTTTATAAAAGAGAAGAAGGCTCCTGAAACTGCGGGTCTGAAACTGCGGGTCT
Organism: Gobionotothen gibberifrons; assembly: GCA_943591055.1. Classification (NCBI taxonomy): domain Eukaryota; kingdom Metazoa; phylum Chordata; class Actinopteri; order Perciformes; family Nototheniidae; genus Gobionotothen; species Gobionotothen gibberifrons. The sequence continues at coordinate 6,443 of CALSBZ010041487.1, forward strand.
GAAACTGCGGGTCTGAAACTGCGGGTCTGAAACTGCAGTCTGCGAGGCTGCAGCTTCATACTATTGTTTTTCTTTGTTTTAGGGACTACCAGCAGCAGCTGATCAGCCGACCTCAAAGCCCTTGAGGGGGTGTACACCTTTAGGAGGTCGGAGATGTACTGAGGGGCCATCCCATTAAGAGCTGTGAGCTCTGTGTGCTAACAGCTGATGTTTCGGGACATGTTGCGGGGTGCTGACCAATCACGAAGCGTCATTTCTTGACTGGCAGCAAAAACCACCAATCACAGCAGTGCTTCTCTGGCTGGCTCTGTCCAATCACAAACAAGAAGTGTTCTCCCTAAACGAATACCCTTTCCGTATAAGTTGAAATGCAGTAGCGTTTTCTGAAATGCTGTGGTGTCTCCTGAAATGCTGTTTTGACTTGCACTTCAGGGCCACCGTAGGTATTTGTTGCTTTATGGCAAGTGACATCCTCATTTAAATATTCAACAATGTTATTGCATATTTTCTTGAAATCCTGCCGCCCTTCTGGGTAACATAAATTACAATAATACGAGGTAATTAAATAGTTGATTTGTATTTTGTATCAACAATCTGAAATCTGCAAAGTAACTAGTTACTAATACTGTCAGGAATATAGTGCAATATTGGCTTTAGAGATGAAGATGAAAGTGGGTGGAAATAGAAATACTAGCAAAATGTACAGTACAGTTCTTAAGTAAATATTAGGTCCCAACACTGTAACATATTCCATGAGCTCAAACCACTGCTGATTTTTTTTTTGTGCAAAAAAACAGCTTGATTTATATTGTGTTAACAATAATGTTGAAACATTGCCACTGTCTGGTAATACAAAAAGGAAACAAAAACAGATCACATTTATAGTATTTGAAGCTTTTCTTAGTACAAATACTTGAGTTTTGATCATGTTCCGACTCTTCTTTGTTGTGCCTCAGCTCTCAGTGTGCAGCAGGAGTGGGGCTCCAGCCTCAATGAGATGACCCCCTCCCCCATCAAGGAGGAGGAGGAGGAGGAAGAGCTGTGGCAGGAGGAGAAGCCCCAGACTGTGGAGCAGAACAACGTTACCTTCCTGTTGTTCCAGAGTGGAGATGTGGGAAACAAGCAGGACAACGAGCACCTGACCTCAGACCCCGACACCCATTCAGGCACCTTGGTGCAGACCTATCCCGAGCCGGAGGCGGCCCCTGGAATTTTAGATGCAGCTTCAGGTAACGGCCTGCTGGACTGTGTGGACCTGGACTTACCGCAGTCTGAGGTAGTGGACTCATACATCTGCACCATCTGCGGCCGTGCTTTCGCACAGCGAGGACACTGGGCCAAACATGTGCAGGTGCACCGCAAGGCAGAGAACAAATTGGACAAGTCGTACACGTGTGACATCTGTGGAAAGAAACTCACACGCTTTGACGGGTATCAGAAACACTTGAGGATTCACACGGGTGAGAAGCCATACTGCTGCAATGAATGTGGGCGCAGATTCAGCGACAACTCCAATTACAAACGACACATTCGCACGCACGTGGGACAGAAGACGCAGCCGAGCTGAGGCCCAGGCGCACGGAGGATACATACTCATGACACTTGCAACAACACGGGCAATAAATGTCCACAGTCATTTGGATGAATATGAAAACTCTTGTGTATATGAATGCCCTTCCTCCAGCGTTTTTAACTATGCCCCTCTAAAAGCTTTGCTTTATAAAACCCAGAACAAATGAAAAGTATGTGTTCCACATTCGAAAGATTTTTAGATTTAACTATTAGTTTGCTTGTTTGATAGACCACATCAACTAAAACTGGGTTATTTAAGCCGTTCAGAGTTTGGAAAAAAACAGCTCACCATTTGAGGAGTAATAACTAGGGATGTAACGATACCAAAAACTCACGGTACGATAATATGGTGATAAAAAGTCCACAGTAAGATATTTATCGCGATATTGAAAAAAAAATGTGAATTTTTTTTTTTACTTGATTTTTTCTTTCTTTATTAAATAATAAATCTGATATGTACAGCATTTTAGTAGGATAGTAGTATTTTAAAGTGTCAACAATATAATAATCAGACCCTGCAATAGAATGAATCAAGTTTCACTTTAGTTTTTCAAGTAACTCAACTCTAACTCACTAACTCACTCACTCAGCATCATCAAGGTTATCTTTTAGGAATATGAGCATGTCCACATTTCCAGGTAGAAGCTGGGATGTTTGGGCGTTTACAATATCCCCTGCTGTGGAAACAACTCTCTTGCTTGGTACTGATGTTGCTGGGACAGAGAGATATGCTTTGGCCATGGGTGACAGCAGTGGGTCAAACTGTGCATTGTCTCTCCACCACTTCAAAAACAATACAGGTTTTGCCAAGAAGTATAAATAGACTGTTGGTACTTGTCTATGTCTCTAGGTACTGTATGTACATGTAGCCCTGTAAATACGATGTCCTTTTGTGTTATCTGTTGTTTTATGTTCATGTTGTAACCTACTTGCTGCCATGTTGGACAGGTCTCCCTTGAAAAAGAGATCGATGATCTCAATGGGACCATCTGGTTAAATAAAGGGTTAAAAAAATAAATGGTTTAAAAAAATCGCGGTAGATTTTGTCAGTCTCACAACGGTATTGAGACATTTATTTACCGCGATATTCGATATATCGTTACATCCCTAGTAATAACACAACTTTAAAACATTTATCTTGCAACCAAATGTTAATGTGGATAAATTGATGAACAGGATACTTGGATTTGTTGTGAATGTATCCACGTTTGTGTGACCATAACCCAAGACAAAGAAGAAAATACATAATATATTTTTATATCTAACAGATATGTATACACTGGGGAAGCAGTGAAGTTGCACTTTACAAAACATATCTGACTGGTACACTTTAATGTCAGTTTGGATTCAGACTAGCTATATTGGACTTTTTTATGAATGCCTGGGTCCAAGATCTTTTTTATATGATTTAAATTGGGAATGGTAGTGAGGCAGTTTGGAATACATATTTTGCTTAATACAGAAACATTCAGGTCTTTGTATTTGGGCAGTTGGTTCAAATGGTCCATCCATATAAACATGGCCCCCCCACACTCTGGAGGGTAACGCTTTGAAAAGACTGTACGACATACTGAAGGAATAAAATCAGATGACTGAAAACTCTGTCATGTTCTTCACATTGATTCAAAAGCTTTGGAAGTGTTTCAGAATCTGAAAAATCTGACTTTCATCAGAGTACGATGAATAATAATATGTCACTTGTGCCTGCTTCATGTTCTGCAACTTTTATATATAAATATAAATGCACGTGTGGTTGCATTCTAGTCACTTTGTGCCTCTGTCACCTCTGACATACACTGTAAAAAAAAAAACTGTACAAAAACGGTAAAAGTCTGTCAGCTGGTGCTTCCAAACACTTAACGTCAAATTACAGTGAAATACCCTAATTACAATAATTGGAAAAAACCGTAAATTCACAGTAAATATAATTAATTTCCTTTACAGAGAAACACTGTTATTTTACAGGTATCTTCCCTTGTTTATTACGGACATAATTTAGAGTTAAGCATGTAAAAACTGTTATATTACAGGTTTTCCCTCAATTATTACGGTCAATCACCTTCAATAAAGTGACAGAACTTAAAGTTCAGCAGTGAAACACTGTTATTTTACAGATTTATCCTCTCTTTTTACAGTCAATAACCTTTAATAAAATACAGCACTAATACTTCTACGGGCAAAAAACCTGTAAAAAAACTGTCAAAATACTGGCAGCAGCAGGCTGCCAAACAAAAACCATAAAATTGAAGTAAAATACTTTAACTGAAATAAAGTGCAAAAGCAATTAATATACAGGAATTGTCCTTAAAGTCCAAAATCCATTCTCTTAAAATGTTACATTCAAATACCTTAAATAAAGTTCTGATGAGAAAAACAGTTTTTTACTTTTTTATTTTATTAGATCTGTATGATCAAACACTAAAATAAATACAAAACCTAAAGTTCTACAGCTAGAATACTGTTATTTTACAGCTTTTTTCTAACATTTTCCAATCAAACAGGTTCAACAAAATTACATCACAAAATGTTCTGTAGGAAACAATTACTCTGAAAACTTAAAATATAAAGATATTTGTAGAATTATAGTACAACTAATGAATACAGCATTTCATATTTAAACATCATACTTATAAACAGTAGAAACAAAAAGTAAGTTGAATTTTTTAAGATTACTTTGAAACATTCTCAACTGAAAATAACAGGAATTACAAAATGGCGACATATGTTCACATTGTCAATTTCAAGGAGCAGTGTGCAGGATTTAGTACGTCTAACATTGTAGGTTCCAACCAATGGATAACTTGTTCACTCACCCTCCTATCCCAAGTTTGTAGGAGAATGTATATTGGCTGCAAAAAACGTAAGGCCCAACCATGTTTCCTCTGTCCATTCTGCGCTGCTGTAGACGTGGCAGTGCAACCTAGAGGACAAACAGATCAGAATCAGAAACGGGTTTATTGCCAGGTAGGTTCACACGTACGAGGAATTTGACTAGGTGTCGTATATACATACAACATACGTTTTATACATACAAATTCAAAAAATTCAAAAAGTACACAGATAGCGAACTATATTAAGAACACTAATAAAAAATATAGTAAGATAGCAATAAAATAAAGCAGTAATTTACATCGAAATAGAATGCAATAAATCATAGAATATAAAATATGTGCAGTAAGCAATATTTAAACATTGCATTATTTACCATCCTGTGATCTCCATTATGTAATGCATAGAGTCTGCGTTGTGGCTGAGGTAAAGTGTCAGTGGGGGGGGGGGGCGGGCCTTGTTGAGGTGGCGAGAGGTTCTGGCCCTGGTGGAGAGAGGTTCTGGCCCTGATGGACAGAGTTCTGGTCCGGATGGAGAGAGGTGTTGGTCCTGATGGAGAGAGGTGTTGGTCCTGATGGAGAGAGGTTTTGGCCCTGGTGGAGAGAGGTTCTGGTCCTGATGGAGAGAGGTTCTGGTCCTAATGGAGAGAGGTTCTGGCCCTGATGGAGAGAGGTTCTGGTCCTAATGGAGAGAGGTTCTGGCCCTGATGGAGAGAGGTTTTGGTCCTGATGGAGAGAGGTTTTGGTCCTGATGGAGCGCAGCCTCCTGCCAGAGGGGAGGGGGGTGAACAGTTTGTGTCCAGGGTGGGAGGGGTCGGCCACTATCTTCCCACCTCAGGGTCCTGGAGGCATGCAGGTCGCGGAGGGATGGCAGATTGCAGCGGATCACCTTCTCTGCAGAGCTGATGACTCGCTGCAGCCTGCCCTTATCCTTCGCTGTGGCTGCGGCGTGTCAGATGGTGATGGAGGAGGTGAGGATGGACTCGATGATGGAGGTGTAGAAGTTCACCATCATGGTCTTTGGCAGGTTGAATTTCTTCAGCTGCCTCAGGAAGAACATCCTCTGCTGGGCTTTTTTGATGAGGGAGCCGATGTTCTGCTCCCATTTGAGGTACTGGGCAATGATGGTGCCCAGGAAGAGGAAAGACTCCACAGCAGTTACTGGGGAGTCACACAGAGTGATGGGGGCGGGTGGGGCTGCGTTCTTCCTGAAGTCCACAACCATCCCCACTGTCTTGAGAGCGTTGAGCTACAGGTGGTTGTCCCCACACCAGGTCACCAGATGGTCCATCTCCCACCTGTAGGCAGACTCGTCCCCACCAGAGATGAGTCCGATGAGGGTGGTGTCGTCTGAACTTCAGGAGCTTGACAGACTGGTGACTGGAGGTGCAGATGTTGGTGTACAGGGAGAAGAGCAGAGGGGAAAAAACGCAGCCTTGAGGGGAACCGATGCTGATGGTCCGGGGGTCAGAGACGTGTTTCCCCAGCCTCACGTGCTGCTTCCTGTCAGACAGGAAGTCTGTGATCCACCTGCAGGTGGAGTCGGGCACGTGCAACTGGGAGAGCTTGTCCTGCAGCAGAGCCGGGATGATGGTGTTGAAGGCAGAGCTGAAGTCCACAAACAGGATCCTGGCGTAGGTTCCTGCT
>CALSBZ010041492.1:0-16678 GCA_943591055.1 Gobionotothen gibberifrons
ACGGCATCTATTGCACGTCTGTCCGTCCTGGGAGAGGGATCCCTCCTCTGTTGCTCTCCCTGAGGTTTCTCCCATTTTTCCCCTTTAAACTGTGGGTTTTCTCTGGAAGTTTTTCCTTGTACGATGTGAGGGTCTAAGGACAGAGGGTGTCGTATTGTCATACTGATATTCTGTACAAACTGTGAAGTCCACTGAGACAAATGTAACATTTGTGATATTGGGCAATATAAATAAACATTGATTGATTGAGAGGAAGACGATGTTCCACCCACACATTGTTGCTTTGAGTTCGAGCATTGGATTTGTTGTCAAAGAGAAAAAAAATACAAAATCACCATCTTCAAGGTCGGTTTTACATGTTTGAGATCAGCCAGCCAAACAATGTCAGATGTACCCAGAATGCAATGCAATTTAACACAGAGGAAATATACTGTATATTTATATGTTTATAGTCTATGGCAGGAAACAGTAAGATGATAGAGCCGCTGAGAAAGGTCAGCTCCTTTCCTCCGTGGTGAGGATGACGATGCCGTCTACAGATATTTCCAGACAGTGAGATGTTGCAGAGATTCCCCTCTCACACCCGCCACAAAGACTCAATTTGGCCTTTGAATTGCTTTTAGCCCCAAGATACTGTACTGTAGAAACATTCATTCTTTCAGCACTATATGATTTGTGGTTTGAAATATAATAAAAAGAAAGAAGAAGCAGAATCCTTTGGCGGTTTGTATGATGGTCTGTTAGCATGCATGTATTCTACCCATCAGAGTCCTCTGTTCGCATTTATTTTTCCTCTTCACCTATCTCTGCTGCTATTCTTCCCTCATAGAACACGTTGTGCATCGAATAAACAAAGACGTTCCTCTCTGCTAAAGTGCTGCAGCAGGCTGAGAGCTGGGATGAGTCGCTCATATCAGTTTCCTGAGATCTGAGAGCAGGGACATTAGTGGTCTCCTTCCCAGGGGATGGGACAGCCTGGCCTCCTCAGAGTCCACAGCCAGCCTCAGATTACATTTGTGAGGTGACTGACATGTCATGCTGGATGTCACTGCATTCCACTTTGATGTTGCAGGAGCATAAATAACAGCTACCGTCAAACCCTCTGCCAGTGTGGCGGTGAGGATCACACGCAGAGTAGAAGTGAGAATAGTAGCAGTACATCTGTTAAAATGACTGCTTTCACAGTTTGAGGATATGGTAACTTTAATTTGGCTCCGTACATTCTCTAACAAGTGAAATATTGAATACAATGCACTTACCAAAATGCTCAAAGGTATTTTCTTCCATCTATCATGAAAAAAAAGTGAATGTTGAATTTAATTAAATGTATAATGTCAACTGATTTAATATAACTGTATTAGGTTAGTAAGTAAAAAATACGAGGTTAAACTTAATATTATTGCTTTTAACTAACCTAATACAGTTATGTGAAATGTGTTGACATAATACATTTGGTGTCCTTCTGCTGGGCAACCATCGTGCTGTCACACTCCATCTCTGTGTGGTATGCTGGCTGTTCAGCTGCGGACAAGAAAGCCCTGCAGAGAGTGATACGGATGGCAGAGAAAACCGTGGGCTGCCCCTGCCCTCTCTGGAACACATCTCCACCTACCGCTGCCTCAGCAGAGCAAATAAGATAATAAAGGACAGCTCTCACCCAGGTCACAGACTGTTCTCTCTCCTGCCTTCTGGGAGGAGATGCAGGAGCTTCAAGTCACGGACAAACAGACTCAAATACTGTTTCTACCCCTGGGCCGTCAGGCTGCTTAACCACTACACATAATGCAATAACCGTAACCATTCTCACACATAATACACTTTATACACATTTTTAATGCACTTTTTAAATAATTTCAACATCATTATTTTTAACTATCTATTCCCAGCTTTAATGTATTTAGTGTTATAGACTCTGTTTGTAAAAAGCCTTGCTTTAAGATCAGAGCGGACACATAGAAGAGCCTGGAAGAGCAAAGTGAATCTGCTGATCTATACAATATCTACTGCTCTGTGTTACTTTGTCAACTCTTTTGTCCCTGACAGGATCCTGTGGTGATGGATGTTGGCAAGTTTGTATCTGATCTCTAAAGTGAACCTGCTCTTGAGTGTGCAGCCAAGGTTACCATGGTGATCCACACTTGATGTAAGTTCATTTTGCTCATGCATTTCTCATTATTCATTCAAGTGTTGATGTTGGATGACTAAATGTTTGACTGTGTGTGCTGCAGCCTGCAGCTTTAGTAAAGATGTTTCCGAATGTGAGTGTGACGCCTGACATTGGTCTGAGACTTAAAGGTCATGTTTACAGTGTTATTGACAGTGTACCAAAGTGAAACTCATTACTTGCTTTTAGATTTGGTAAAATAACTTTTACTGAGTACACATATGCCTATCCTTAGCTTCACATTTTATAATGGGTGGTGATGTGTGCTTCCAAACGCCCCAAATTCACAAGAACAGGAAATGCTCATGGTATGGGTATGTTATGTGTTGCCAAGTTTAAATGCCAGCACTAAAAATACCCAGCTGGAATGCAGGACTTGGCAACTGGGATGCGTTGGTGGCCCGGGCTTTGTCGCCACTCTCAGGGCCTATTTCTACACAAGAGGGCTGTCAGGTCGAAACCTGAAGCCGGCTCCTTGGTTCAGCGTCGCTTTAATCTTCTATTTTGCTCTGGGAGAGGTTTTTTTCAGGGGATACGTGCAGAGGCTCCAAGGGCAGATGATAGGGGGCTTTGGAGCTGCTATTCCTGGGGACCTTGGTGAGAGTCTTCTCAAAGTTTTTTTTTGTCTGCCAGGCAGCATTGCTCAGCCGTCTGGTAGCTATTAATACCTGTTATATGTAACCAGGCCTGACGGCACAACGGATCAGCTTGTTCTAACTTCAAACTTCCTGTTCCACCTCCGCCCCTCTGGGATGGACTCTGTCATTTCAACAAGATGAGGAAAATGTCCTCCCAAGAAGTACAACAGTATGCACTATTATTGAAATGACAAAGCACTCTATTGGCCTTTGAAATTGTGATATTTGGTATAATGACAAGTCTGCCACAGCTGTCATTATACCAAATATCACAATTTCAAAGGCATCCCCTAGCAGACAGTCAACATATATCTAAACCTTAATCATGGAATTATCCTTTTAACTGTCATGTGAACAAGTCATTTAAAATAAGGTTTTTACTTTGAAAATGTTTACTAGACCCTCCAGAAAAACGCGATTCTGCGATCGCAGAATTTACCGCATAATCAGCAAAATGACGCAGATTTTTAAAAGGCCGCATATTCATCAAAAGCCCGCATAATCCCCGCATTTTTCCACACAAAGTTGAGAAAAAAGAAAAAAAACTTGTCTTGACGTGAAGTAGTGATGACGTCATCAGCTCGCGCATCACAGACGGTAAACAACACTGTAGGATGAACGTGTAGAGCTCACACGATAAAGAAAACACCAAGATGAAAACATCTAATCCGTCTCATTTACCGACGAACATTTCTGCTAAAGACCGGGCAAAGCAGTACCCCGATGTCTTGCACGAAAGTGGGGGGAAACTATTCTGCACTCCGTGCAACTGTGTGTTGGAGCATAAGAGAAAATCGACGGTGACGACTCACTTTGATTCATTCAAACATTCGAAAATGCTTTCTGCTGCTGCGGACAAGAAAGCCAAACAACCTCCAAAACCCTTTCGAGGGCTACAAAAATCCCGCAATTTCACCGCATAAAATCACATAAAAACCCAGCATGTTTAAACGCATAATCATGGATTTTAGCCCGCATAATCAAGGAATTTAGCCCGCATAATCAAGGATTTTTGCCCGCGTTTTTCTGGAGGGTCTAGTTTACCATAGTATTGTCACAGCATAAAATGTAATTATTTTCCACATTTGTGGTCCCAAAGCACCTCCTCTAAAGAAAATGTCAATGCTAAGTTTCTTTGTTGGGGGTAGACTAGAAGATCAGCATCGCTTTACTCGTGCGACTTTCACCAGGGCTTGCAGTTCTGTTTACACACGTCATTCAAACTAGATAAGCTGGCGAGGAAGTGGAGCTTATTTCCATAGATACTATTAGATACCAACAACACAATTAACCTCTTAAGCCCCACGGACCCGTGCCCGGGCCCGAAATCGCGTCATTTGCATGAAACAACGTCTAAGGAACCTTAATATTTAATAAACTATGAATATTTTATATCCATATAATGGGGAAAAACTCAAACTTTTTTTTTTTTTTTTAAACACACAATGCTAACACTGACCCAATGAATTAGCCCCGAGCGAAACATGCTAACCTATTACCGCACCGAAAATCACTCCAAGCTCCCTTATTACTTCTCCAAGCTCTGCACATCCAACACATCGTTTATGATCGTAAAGACACAGAATCTAACGGTGCCACCCTCAACACTGAAAGATACAAACTCGCAACAGGGGAAGCAAACACAGATATCACAGCACGTACCTTACGGAGCTTTTACGGGAGATCGTCTCACCGTAGCTGTCAATCTGATCAAAAGACGTGTTCAATGGCATTCAAAGGAGAAAAAACGCTGCTGCATCGGTTAATCCATAGGTTGAGAAAGTATGTGCAAAATAATTGTTTTCATTTATAGTCCATAATTCCATATTTATGTAAAAATCGGAGACCAAAAGTTAGCTGCTAATGGTAGCCACCTAACCACATGACCAAATAAGGACTATGTGGGACTTCCCCTCGATTCTATTGGCTCTGACGGTCAGAAAGAGATGTCACATGTCAAAATCGAGCAAGGGGGGCCAGAGATAGGTCAAATCCACCCAAACGACCCCAAAAGAGGTTGTTTTTTTCTAAATGTCTCTAAAAAGGTCCAATATCACTTGTTTTGCATCAATCTTGATACAGGGTACTTATTATATGTTGTACTTTGGATTCCTAAAGCTTTTAGTCTACTAACCCATCATCCAAGGTTAGTTTTCACTATAAGTACAAAATATTTCTTGGACGGACACTATAATTTACAGTTTTTTACCATGTTCAATCTGAATTTTCTTTAAAATAAAAAAACATCTATATTGATTCTGACTTTTCTACATCCAACTCACAGGTTCATCATTACTTTGAGAAAAAAGATTATTAATTTAACCCTTTTAGAAGGGAAGATTATGGTCATTTGTTCTGGGAATGTCATTTTCAAGCCTGAAACATGAAAAACAGGCTTGGGGTCTAACAGGTTAACATATTTTACTGTGATTAAATTGTAATACACGTATCAAAATGGTGCTGAAATAACTACATATTTGAGAAGACGCGAGCCCCGTCAATCGCGTCTTTGCATTGCCTTTACATGTAATCACGACGCTCGAAAAAAACGCATGTCCACTATGTTTGTATATGTACATGTATGCGGAACTGCAGGACGGAGTCCAGAACAAATGTCCTTACGGGGACAATAAAGTATATCAAATCAAATCAAATCATGTTTTATTTATAAAGCACATTTAAAAGCGATATTTGGTCGAGCCAAAGTGCTGTACATGTAATAAAAACACATTACTACAATCACAATAAAAGACAATAAATTACAGATATATAAAAAACACAGGGAAAAGTCAGGAGTCGTGCTCCGCTCTGACTAGAAGGCCAGGGAGAAGAGGTGTGTCTTAAGAGTAGATTTAAAATACCCCAGGGTCTGGGCCGACCTCACATGGAGGGGCAGAGTGTTCCAGAGCCTAGGGCCAGCTGCTGCGAAGGCTCGGTGCCCTCGGGTTTTGAGCCTGGTCTTGGGCACTATCAGCAACAGCTGGTCAGCAGACCTTAAAGCTCTGGCTGGGGTGTAGCGCTGGAGGAGTTCAGCTATATAGGCAGGAGCCAGCCCATTTATCGTATCGTATCACGTCCGGTGAGAACGTACCTTGAGTGACTATCCTTAGAAAAAGGCAGGAATAGGGTCTCCCTTGAACCTCATTCCTACTCTTTTCAGTTGAGAATATTTGGGCATTAACCCTTCTCTTGCGTTAGGTCATACCCCCCTTCCCATTGTTACCTTTTGTACTGACGGTATCTCGGCACCGAAACCGTAGTTTCGAATACACACCGGTGGTTTCTGACTTGGCTCGTTGTCAGCCGGTAACCAGCTGCCCAGACATTTCGAGGGGAAAAAGGATGAAAACGGGGCGTTCGGGTGCCGTGGGAAGAACCTCCATTTATTCACGTTCTTCAGACTAACCAGTTACATTGACACTGTATTGCATACATACAGACTAGTTACTTTTCCTTTTCTGACCACTTTCTCTATACTTTCGTCTCTCTCTTCATAACTCCGCACTTCGCCTTGGCCATCACATTTCACACACACCCAGACTCCAAAACCCACAACCCCTTGCGGCTGCTACTCTTAAAGTGACAGGCCAAGAGTGGCGTAGCTGTGGGTGGGCCCGGGTGGGCCTGGGCCCACCCACATGCACGTCTGGCCCACCCACAGCCAATCAGCGCGTTATAGCGCAGAGCCAGGAAGCCCAATCAAACTTATTCTGGATATAGTTAGATTCCATCTTCATGAGGAATAGGGAGTGCATTTTTTTACCGTGAGTAAATTAGTAAGTAAAGTAAGTTTTGCCGTGAGTGACTTAGTCTTATTTCTTCTTGAGGTCTGCAGTGAAGCGTGTACACATTTGCTGAATATGAAAAGACTCTCTCAGTGTGTGCCCACTGTGCGACTGTCAAGGAAACAACCTGTGGCTGCCGAGCCAGTCATGTGTAGGGTTGGGTACCGAGCCCCGGTATTAAACGGGCCCCAGGGCTGAATTATTAAAGACTGTGTAAGCTCCGACGTTATCGGTCGGTACTGGAGAGAGACATGTAAAATATATCTTTCATGTATTATTGCTACACAAACATTAGTGCAGTTTTGGTGTCGCCAACTCCGTTTCTAATATGCAAAAAGACAGCAAAATGCGTCTATGATTATTTTTAGTATTTTAGATTTTTCCAATCCCCGTCTGTGTACGAGGGGGCGGGGTAGTTTACACACACGCAGCTGCTACATGCAGCAACACACACGGAGGAGATGGCGGAGAGAACGCGCTCCGAGGTGTGGTTAAACTTTATCCGTCTCGATGTGGACAATGCTCGTTGCCAAGAGTGCAATAAGAGTTTAGCATGTATGGGCGGTAACACGTGCAATTTGTCTAAACATCTTGCAAAAGTGCACCACATTCAGACGGAGGAATGCACCGGGTTCAACTGTCTTTCTGGTGGCTCTGTAGCCCCGTCCACGAGTAACGTTTCCACGTCAGGTGTTTTGTATGCTAGCAGCAACACACAGAGTTAACTCAATGATACAAACATGGGTTCATGATTAGAGGTAACTGAGTTATTTATTTTGTTAGTTTCAGCTATTCTGTTTACAGTTCTGTCATCAGATTATTTAATACGATGTGTTAAAACATTGTTGTTTCTTTTGATGTGAAATATTATGTATTTCATTTAAATAAAAAGCAATGCTAGTTTTGTTCACAATTTGTTTAGTTAGTTTACCTTCTTTTTTTCTCCAAAAAAAACGATTAAAGTACCTAAAGCACCGGATCGATAAGCGGTATCGATTAGGGATGCTCCGCTCGATCGGTCACCGATCGAGATCGGCCGATACTCACTCTCTACCGATCGATCGATGCTCTGTAAACATGCCGATCGCGAGAGCCGATCGCATGACGTAAAATACATGACACTTTTCTCTGTGCGCTGCAAAACAAGCTCGCCAAAATGGCTTCACCGGTCTGGCATAGCGGAATGCAACGTGTGTGAAGCAGAAATCCTGCAGCTCCGCCCGCTGTGACAGACCGGTGAGCGAAACACACACTAAGAGTTAGACCTAACACACTTAGCTATTTGATCTACCTCTGGAACAAGCTAAACTTGCTAGTTATAAATATATTTATTCTTCACTGTCGGGTCACTCATTACTGGATCAGTGAGCTGCATGAGATACTGGTGAGCTGCAGGAGATACTGACAGGCTGTCAGGAGAGGGAGAGAGAGGGGGAGAGAGAGAGGGAGAGGGGGAAAGAGAGCGCTTCCGCTAGTTTCTCCCGTGTTACTATCCAAAGTTAATGTAAACTTGAATAATGTACATAATTTGAATGTAATAATTAAGTTGATTGTTGTTTGTGGAAGCTCCAGTGAATGAGCCCCATTAACTGAGTTTTAAACATCACTTTGAATGGAAGATTTAAAGTGATGTTTATATCTTCGATTTAGGCCCCGCCCACACGATACCCATCCCTAGTCATGTGGATGTCAGTTTATGTTCAATTAGTGCATTAAAAAATCATTAAAATCATTAATGAAGTTTCAGCTCAGACCCCACGCTTAATAAGTCTCCCCCTGGCCCACCTACATTTCTCCAGGCCCACCCACACAATAATTCCTGGCTACGCCACTGGGCCAAGCCTGTAACACCATGCTATTTTCGGTCAAAATTGACCAGTATGTTTTGCACAGTGATATCTCTGGAACCCTTTATCCAATTGTGATGGTTGATATCTCATTTGAACAGTCAAAGCAAGTAGAATCAAGGGATGACAGACAGAATGACACCAGGGGTGAATTTCATATTATTTTTGGCAGTAAGTTCAAAGATAGTGCTTATTTTACATTACTGTATATTATAAAAATGCTTGCCATGTAGGCTGTGTTTACTGGAGATGGAAATGATTTAGTTAGTGTTGTAGCTGAGATTCTTCCCGTTCCAATGATGTATGGGATGTATTGATTTGATACAAGCAAGCCAGTGTTTCATGTCATGGTCCGGACCCACCGGTGGGCCCATCAAGTTCAGCATTCACTGTGATGAATATAAAATAAGACACTGATACTGTTTTCTTCAATGAACATTTATTGAAAGAGAAATATACCATAACAGAACATTTCTGAGACATCTTCCTCTATCTCCTCTTCATCTGGTTCAAAAATGAAAATCGCCTAATCGGTCGCCAGTAAGGGAGGCGCATTTAGCGCGAGAAAGTGAGAGGTTTGTGTTTCTCGAGGGGCACAGAGCTCTCACCTACAAACGACATGTCATATGAAAGCTGAGATTCCACATATTCCATTGGTATTGGTATATAATCTCATCACTGTACGACCAAAACTCACTGAACTAGCAGCCAGGAAAGAGCAACACACTTTTACAGAGCCATAACTATAAATATGTCTTACTTTTGCTGTTTTATGATCAAAAGTTGTGTTCAAGGGCATACACACGCTGCTGTAGGTTAATCCAATGTCTCTGTGTCACTTTGAAATGATTTCTGATAATCCATGATTATATTTATTGGTATAAATGGGGGTATAATGTTGAGCAGGTCAGGGCGTCTGGTTTAGAGCATGCTGTGTACGAGTCATTCTAACTGACCAATAGTAATGTCTACATGGATTTATGAACTGCCCATCGATTCTATTGGCTCTAACGGTGGCAAACTTTTCTACATACGGCGGTTAAAACAGTTCCTTTATCCTATAATATGACTTGATAGCTTTAAACTCCCCACACAGAGCTCTGATTGGTCAGCAGGCGGTTAGCTCTGATTGGTCATGAGGCGTTTCTTTCACTGAGTTGATCTCTTATGTGGAACAGGTTAGGTGGTCAGCATAAATTACCATGGAGGTCTAATCCGGTAGGAAGTGAACAGTCAGAGGACTGAAAACTCTGAGTTAACCCTGAAGTTACCTGGCCAACCCAGTGTTAACCCTGAAGTTACCTCTCTAACCCAGAGTTAACCCTGAAGTTACCTCTCTAACCCAGTGTTAACCCTGAAGTTACCTCTCTAACCCAGAGTTAACCCTGAAGTTACCTCTCTAACCCAGAGCTAACCCTGAAGTTACCTCTCTAACCCAGAGTTAACCCTGAAGTTACCTGGCCAACCCAGTGTTAACCCTGAAGTTACCTCTCTAACCCAGAGCTAACCCTGAAGTTACCTCTCTAACCCAGAGTTAACCCTGAAGTTTCATCGCTAAACGCAAATCCTGCGGTACAGGCCTCAGGTGTGTAGTTTCTTTTTTTCAGGTATGCATGTGCAGCTGTTTCCTATGATTTTATTAGAGGCCCTGGATGCTTCAGGTGTTACGGTGTGTGTTGGAAGCAGGACCCAATATGCAGATTAGAGTGACAAAAAATACCTTTATTTCAAGGTTTAGACTGAAATATAACTTAGACAGACAGGACACTCACCGGTGATCAGAATCAAGCAACAAAAAACGAACCGACACAGGGAAAGACAAGACTAAATACACAGAGGGGTAATCACAGAGGAGAAACAGCTGAGAAGGGGAGGAGACACACAAGGACCACAGGTGAACCAAATCAGACAATTAAACACACCAGGGAGACTAACGAGAGGGAGGAAACACACAGAAAGAAGGACCAGAAAATATACAAGGAGGAAAAACAATACAGGGAGACAGCAAAACACCCAAACCTAGACAAAGAAAAGTGACAAAACACAATAATCGTGACATCAGGTTCCTCTTTGTGAGTTCCCTGCTTAAGGGCTGAGAGCAGGAGTTATACAGTACTGTAGCCACAGAGCTACACTTTCTAAAACACACCAATGATGCACTGGGTCACATGTTTCTCTATTACAACACACAAACACACGGAAAATAATAAGCTATAGGGGCGGGATCAACTCCAACAACAACAAAAGAAGCCCGCGTTTTATCCAGTTTGTACACAACGATGGAGAAGCTTAACAAGAAGCAGTGGTCCACTTACGTCGAGGCGGGGGCAGAGACAGGATTAACTCCTGAACAACAACAGAAAGTCCGCGTTTTATCCAGTTTGTACACAACGATGGAGAAACTTCACAGAGTTTCAGTGTTTCTGCCATAGACTGTATATATAAAGGTTTCTGCTCATGGTGAAGCAACGTGTCTGCGTGTTAAGGTGGAACCTGAGCATTCACGTTGATCACCTCTCATTATAACTAATTATAAATCTATAAAACTATAAATATTAAACTTTACTTCACGTGTTCATTTGAGAGCAGCTGTTACATACCTGGGTGAAGGTTACAGTTAATTTAAATGAAAGATACAACGTTACTCCACACTCATGGTTCAGTCCACCTTAAGAAATAAGACACAAGCAGTTGTGTTTTAAAAAAACCTTTATTGACAGTGACACAAGTACACTTTTTTATAAGAATATAGTAAACCACAGAAATGACTCCGGAAAAGCTGCAGATAGAGCCATAAGAAATTAATGCAACTGATTTCACCCGCGCGGTTTGGCTTTATGAAGCAGGCACGCAAATGGTAACGTCATGACGCAAACGATGACGCAATGACGCATTACCAGTGGACTCTGGGCAGTGTGAAAAGAGCTAGAGCTAAACCGAAGAACTGGTTCTGAACCTGAAAAGCTCTAGCACGGAGCTTGAACCGGAGTTGCGTTGGTGTGAATGAGGTATATGGTCTTTACAAAAATGAAGTGGATGCAAATTAATGGCACCTATTCATCCTTATTTAAGGCTCAATAAAGCAACTATATAGAGCCATTATTCTGCTCTTTTTATGCAAATCAAGGCATTTAATCTACATCCTTAACAAAATGGGATGATGGTCATCTCCTACCTGCACCACATGTGACCTGATATTGGCACTGTTATGAAAATCAAGCTCTCCAATACCTAAATCATGTACATAATTACTGGGGGTGTACTGGTTAATGGCTGACCATAACATTGCCACATCTGATGAGTTCAACCTGGTCACTGGATATGACCTCTAACTTGTTATTTGTTGATCACATTGAGGCCCTATGTCTGTGTCTGTTTATGGTTGGAGGCACCAAGACCAAAACTCCTGCTGATGTGACTGGGTGGAAAAAAAATAAAGACTTTGGGCCTGAAGTGCACTAGTTCTTTAAAGGAACACTTAGCGGCTAGCCCCGGAGCTAATTTGGATCAAAGATTCTGCAGACCTTTGGAGCCCAGGCAGGCTGAAGTATCAGAAGTAATCCAAAATAAGGTTTGATCATTATCCTACATGAGTCATAAAGGCATGGGAAATGTGGGCCAAACAGTCAGATAGCTTTTCCAGCTGCCTCTGCAGTACCACCTGAGTGCGGGTTGGAAGACAACTTTTCTAGGGGATCCTCTGCTGGGAAACAGATCTGAGACCATCCCACATGATGCTGTGTTTGTCACACAGGCTGGAATAGTAAATGGGCTCCATCTGACTTTAATTATAGCGATTATCACAAACCCACAGGATGTTGGGAAGATCAAACAAGCTGAATTGGCTTACGGGACTGCTGACACACTTTAATACATGTAGTTATGTAAGAGGTTGAAAAGAAGAAGAATTACATGTATTATTTATTACTATTTTTCAGACATACTTAGAGCTGGCCAGTGAAATGTCTACATCGTCTTTGTTCCGGAAGCGTCTTGGCTCTTTATTTGTTTTCACAGATATTATGTAATGGAGATTCCAGATGATTCTGCTCATTCAGTCAATCAATCAATCAATCAATGTTTATTTATATAGCCCAATATCACAAATGTTACATTTGTCTCAGTGGTCTTCACAGTTTGTACAGAATATCAGTATGACAATACGACACCCTCTGTCCTTAGACCCTCACATCGTACAAGGAAAAACTTCCAGAGAAAACCCACAGTTTAAAGGGAAAAATGGGAGAAACCTCAGGGAGAGCAACAGAGGAGGGATCCCTCTCCCAGGACGGACAGACGTGCAATAGATGCCGTGTGTAAATTAAAAAGATAATACATTTGCAACATAGGTAGTCCAAATGTTTGGAAATGCATGTGTGTATAATAGGAAGATGAATCCACGAGGATATCCATCCAGGACTTATGATCCAGGACCACAGCCACGACTCGCGATCCAGGACACAGGACTGCAGCAACAGGATCATCCATGACTCCGGATCCCGGCGTATATAGACACCAAAAAAAGAAATTTGGGGAAGCTGGGTTAATCGGAACATGAGGGTACACAGGTACAGACAGAGAGAAGGAAGAAGTAAGATGTCCCCCGACAGTCTAAGCCTATAGCAGCAAAACTAGGGGCTGAATCTAATCAGCCCTAACTATAGGCTTTATCAAAAAGGAAGGTCTTAAGCGCACTCTTAAAAACGGATAGGCTGTCTGCCGCCCGAACACAAACTGGAAGCTGATTCCACAAATGTGGAGCTTGATAAGAAAAGGCTCTGGCTCCCATTGTACTTTTAGAGACTCTAGGAACAACCAACAACCCTGCGTTCTTGGAACGCAATGCCCTAGTAGGACAGTAGGGTATAATGAGTTCTTTAAGGTAAGATGGCAATAACTTCAGTTTTGGTCGTGTTTAACATCAAAAAGTTTAAGGTCATCCACGTTTTTAAGTCCTTAAGGCAGTCTTGAATTTTATTTAGATGATTAATTTCATCAGGCTTGATTTATAAATATAGTTGAGTATCATCCGCATAACAATGAAAATGTACAGAATGATTCCTTATAATATTGCCTAACGGAAGCATATACAATGTGAACAAAATAGGTCCGAGCACTGAGCCCTGTGGCACTCCATGGCTAACTTTGGTTTGCGTTGAAGATTCATCGTTAACACGTACAAACTGAGAGCGTTCAGATAGATAGGACCTAAACCAGCCTAAAGCAGTTCCCTGTATGCCAACTAAGTGCTCTAGTCTTTGCAATAGGATGTCATGGTCGATAGTATCAAATGCAGCACTGAGATCGAGCAAGACAAGAATAGAGACAAGTCCTTTGTCTGAGGCTATTAGAATGTAATTTGTGACTTTAACCAGAGCTGTCTCTGTGCTATGATGTGTTCTAAAGCCAGACTGAAAATCTTCAAATAAATCATTGCTTTTTAAGTAATCACACAACTGTTTTGCGACTACTTTCTCAAGAATTTTTGAGAGGAACGGAAGATTAGAAATAGGTCTATAGTTGGCTAAAACCTCTGGATCGAGGTTGTGTTTTTTAAGAAGCGGTGTTATCACTGCTACTTTGAATGATTGTGGAACATAGCCTGATAATAAAGACATATTCATAATATTTAATAAAGAAGTGCTAATTAATGGAAAAACTTCCTTCAACAGCTTAGTTGGAATTGGGTCTAAGATACACGTTAATGGTCTAGAAGAAAGAATCATTGAATTGAATTGTTCAAGGTTTATGGCTGAAAAGCAGTCTAGTTTACTATCTAGTGTAATATTAGAACTTATGTTTCCGGGAGCTGTTGATAACACTATACTGGTCAAAGGCAAGAGGTCATTGATTTTGTTTCTAAGTCAATAACATCATTTACAGTGAAAGAGTAATAGATAATGTACAGATAACAGATTGATGTGAGGATAGCATAAGGAAAGGACTATAGTTCCATGATGCTTTATTCAGATGGTTGTATAAGAGTTATTATTATTCTTCTTCAGGATAGAGCCATTTTGGCAGCTTTATGAGACGTATGATATGTACGTGCTGATGCTTTGAGCATAATTGCATAATGATCAGGTAAGAGTTCAGTATTATAAAATGCAGATTAAAACTTGTTCAGCTTTCCCAGTCGACACACCTAAGTCCCACGATTGAAGGCTGGCTCTGACAAGGAGAGAATAACTAGAAGGATTATAATATCACACGTATAGTTAAATAGTTAAAAGTGATTCTTCTGGCCAACTGCTGAGGGTTCCCCCAAAATCACAATATCACCACGTGTAGCTGCATTCAATTAACACTCACTGCAAATCACCCATATACCTATCTGCATGCAAAAAGTGCCCAGCAAACCACATGCTCCACTCCACAGTGTGGCCAGGATCGTCACTGAAGAAGGATGTTGGGTTCAGAATTCCAGAAAAGACAGACAACTTCTAAGTTTAACTATTTATTGTAAAGAGAGCAAAAGATATATATTACTTGGCCAAGGACTCATCACGTCTTTGGGAATCACAGGCAGCAAAGCTGTAATCTGTAACCACCAAATCCGTCAAGAGCCTCGAACCTCGTGCGACAATACATTTTATTACACAGGGCGTTGCCCGTAAATTTTTTGATTGGTCAAGACTAGCTGAAGAGATACCGCGGTTTAGACTTGGTTCTCTTTGGTTGGTGCGCAGACTCAGATAGAGTCTCTTGGCAACACGATCCTCCAATCAGCATTCGGCCGGCCTGTGGAAGTCCCTCCCTACTCTGGCACCATCATACTAATTTGTTTTCTCTAACGTTTCTTCAGATATAGTGGGAAACCATAATGTTGCTTCCTAGCTTTGTGGGGGAGCGCGGCTCCCATACAAAGTGAAGGCCGGTGCGATGTGCTGTTCTGACTACCTCTTATGTTCTCTCAGTCTCTGCACTCGACCTTGCTACTTTCAATATTGCAAGCTAAACACTTTGTAACTTTTCCCTTCATTCCTGTCCACCCCATCAAAACTTGGGGGGGGGGGGGTGATTGGGTCCATTTATTCCTAAGTCACAGCACATACAATGAGCACAATAAGCAAATAATGTAATAATAAGAATCTTGTAAAGTTATATAAAAATAGACTCCACAAGGATAAACACAGAGACAGTATTAAACTTTGTGAGACAGGGTGGGTCGTTACAAGGAGGGTGCTGTAGCTTTAAAGACTCAATCACTAGTTTGTACACGATACAACAAACTAGTCTATGAGCAAAAACATAGAAGGCACACTGTAAAAAAATATCGTAATTTTACAGGAAATAACTGTACATTTGTATAGTAATTATCATGTTTTTTTAAATAACTTGCAAAATCCTGTAAAATGATAGATATTAACTATAAATTAACAACTCAAAACATTATTTTAAGTATTTTGACAATAACAACAAATAACGTTTATTTCCTATTTTTTTTTACAGTAAATTGACTATATAATATTTACAGTATTTTTGCACTTTCAGAAAATACATGCAGATGTACGTAAAATAAAAAGTATTATCTGTAATTAAATATGTAACTCGTAATATAAAAGTGTATTACTATTATAAGACTTTAAGATATATTTCTATTACAAGACTTTAAGATATTTCTTTGTAAAACTGTAAACAAAAAAAAGAAACGTAAAATGTAAGTAAAACATTTTTACATAAATCATTTTCTCAATATTCGATTGAATCCACCACAAACACAAAATATCCAATGTTGAAATAAAAGTAAATAAATATGTTTTCATTAAATTCCTAACTTACTATATTGTAAACATCTACATTTGACAATATCATTACAAAAAATAAAAATCATAGAAAGTGGAGACATCTCTGCAGGGAGGACCAAGGTTTAAAACACACACTGTAATTTACTCAACAATAAGTCACAGTTATCCTTGTTTTATTTATGTGTTCTGTTGCTGTGTTTTTTTCCCCATTGGTCAATATACAGTAATAAACCTTAGTTTTACAGTATAATGTATGGTTTTCGGATTCTGGCCGACAGCCAGAGCTACGGCACTTGAAATAGAATTCAGCCAAAACACGGCAGGCAAGTCAGGCATGTTTGGAATGAATCCACAACACTCCTGATTGGTTAATATAAACGTCATCGAAGAAACCTGCCAATGAGAACTGTCCGCGCCTGTCGTTCACATTTGAAACATCCACTTCAGTTCGGGCGGGTGTGGGGATACTCACAAGTCCCCGGTTGGGTGCTTCTTT
>CALSBZ010041494.1:10358-23672 GCA_943591055.1 Gobionotothen gibberifrons
GGCCAATCAAATTTGAGCATGGAACATTTATACAGAATCTTTTGAACCATGAACCCAAAAATTCCGATTTCAATGCATAATTATTCGATGCTATAAATCCAATGGCGTTTTCATTTCACAATCAGATGGAGCAGACTCACTTCCATCGTTTCTTTAATGTGATGAGCTAAAACATCACATGCATATGAAGAGAAGAGCATTTAAAGAGTTACTAATTTATGAAACAGATTTATAACAACCTGAATTTGTATATTTTATGTTTACTCTGTACAGTGTGTGTGTAAGAGAGAAAGTTGTGTGTGCATGTACAACCCAGTCTCATGGCATTTCGTGTTATAGTCACAAAATTAATTAAATCTATTGATTCGTGTTCACCAACACAATTTCCGCATTTTTTTCGTGTCACACAGAACGATTTTAAAAGCAATGTATTTCTATTGGTAGTATGTTTCGTGCCTGCACTGCGTCCTTTTGTCCGGTCGGGTCTTGTGTGGTTCATAAAAACATTTTCTTACTCAATATCTTACCCTAAGCCTAACCCTAAGCCTTTTATTTTAAATTGTATAATGTCGGAGTTTTTTTGCCGTCCGCGAGGAAAAGAAATGGGGCTCAGAGCCTCAGAATACTGAAATCTGTATTTTTATCATCTTTTTTTCCTTCTAATTTATTATTATTTGGTGCAGGCACGAAACATACTACCAATAGAAATACATTGCTTCTGAAATCGTTCTGTGCGACACGAAAAAAATGGCGAAATCGTGTTGGTGAACACAAATCAATAGATTCATTTCGTGACTATAACGCAAAATGCCGTGAGACTGTGCATGTAATGTGTATGTTCTGTATTATGAATAGGGGGATATATTAGTGAGGATACATGTTTTATTCCTGAAAGGTGCTGACGTTACACATTTACAATCCACTGCTTGTCCTCCCATAAGAGACGTGGAGGTATTTCTCGCCGAATGACGTTAGAGAAAAGAAACGCAATACCTGCTGCACTGCAAATCACTAACGAGTATGTAACCGTAAAACATTTCCTGTTTTTAAATGTCTTTTTTTTTTTCTTTTCTAAATGTGCCGATGAGCTCTCACACACCTTTTTGTTTTGTTGCCTAAAAGATGACAGCCGAACACAGGAAGAAGAAGTCTGATTATCTGCCTTTTTTATTTTATTTTATTGTCTTAATAAGAGTGGTGCAGGATTGAATCCTGAAACCCGGAAATGTTGAGGTTCCCTCGTCTCAAGGTCAACGTTTTTCTGATCGAGTTTGTTGTTTAGATGCCTTAAATAAGATCTGTGGTTAACACAAGCTAAAGAGAATTTAACGTATGAGATAATACAATTAAATATGTCAGTAAATACCCCAAAGCCTCTATATGTGTCTTAAAAACGTTGGTTGCTAACAAGTGTCTCAATAAAACGTCTTCACACCGACACGATAATGCCATTAGCTTACCGGTTAGCGTTAGCGCTTTACTTCTGGCGGTGCGTTTTTGGTTGTTAGCCCTAAATAAGATCTGTGGTTAACAGAAGCTTAACAGATTTTTGTTCAACGACATAATGAACAAGTAAATGTAAGTAAGTAAGTAAATACCCCACTGGTGAAAAACATCGCTTGCAAACAAGGGTCTAAATGAGCATTAGCCACCTTTAGCTTAGCGGTGGTGACGGGAACTCATGTGACCGTGCTGTAGTTCCTTTATAGCCCAACATTAGCCACCTTTAGCTTAGCGGTGGTGATGTGAAGTCATGTGACCGTGCTGTAGTTCCTTTATAGCCCAACATTAGCCGCCTTTATCTTAGCGGTGGAGACGTGAAGTCATGTGACCGTGCTGTAGTTCCTCTATAGCCCAACCTAACGTTAGCCTCAGAAATCAAAAAGAGAGATTATCCATCAGTACAAAACGTGTAAGTATCATAAACGTTTGTTTGCCACAGAGATTATTTTCTGCAATAATCCAAATTCACATAGAGAAATCCCATTGGCTTTCTTCGAGGGAGCCTTTGCTAAGCTAACTTCCGGGTCGGCCTACAAACATAACGTCATCACTAAACCTGCTTTAAAAGTGGCACCAAAGCAGTCGTTATGAACGTAAATAGACGCGAGGCTTTACATTTGTTGTGTGTGATTGACTTGCCTTGACATTGTACCATCTTTCAAAGTGGTTGATGGTTAAAAGCTGCCTGTTAAAGCTTCTGTCCTTTGCTTTTTCCACTAATATACTTTCTGTTTATGAGATTATTCGGCTCACTCTGTGATGTGTGTGTGTGTGAGCGGCTGTATGACTGTGGAGAAAACGTCATCTAAAAGCTGTGAGGAACTCTCTCATGCTAACTGTTGCCTAAAGTGGACAAAAAACGTTTTTTTTATACAAATATAAAAACAATAAAACACTCGTTTTAAAAAGAAAAAGTTTGATGTGTTGATTTGAGTCTTTATTTCACAGGAGTTTAAAAGGTTTTGATGATGTTTAGCAGTGACCTTGACTCTAATTTATTCACAAAAGTTTGACTCCATGATGGTGATAATGTATGTTTGTAATTTTACAGTAAAAGAGAAGCTCCAGTCCGGCTGTGGCTCAGTCGGTAGGGGCTTGGACTGTGAGCCATAGGGTCCAGAATTCCCGTTAGCTGGTAATTACCGGACTATGACCTGGAAAATATGCTGAAGACCGGCAAATCTAAATCTCTCCGGTCAAAATGTGCGGTCAAAAATAATTTCCCTTTAGCGCAATACTGCATCAGTTGCACCACTTATGTGACAGACAAGAATAGTATGTGACAGACAAGAATAGTCAATTATAATGTCTAACCATGTTGCGTTCACACCTGCCTTGTATAGCCCGGTTGAATCGAACCCTGGTGCGTTTAGCCGCTTGGTGCGGTTCATTTGGGTCGGTGTGAACACAGTCCGAGACCTCTGACGTGAACTAAACAACCGGAGCGCCTGCTACTGAACTCTGGAGCGGTTCATTGGCTGGTGTGAACGCAGTCCGCACCAAAACATAGGAAGCGTACTATTTACGTGTCACAAGAACGCGGATATCTTCAAAATCTTTAGCGACATCCGCGGTTGTTTAGTTAAAGAGCGAAGCAGAATTAAGTGTTGAACAGTGTCGTGTAAAGTAAAAATTCTCCGTGAGCTACATAAAAGTAAGAACACCTGTCGTCGGTGAAACGCCCCTCCTCACTGCAGAACGTCTCTCATTTTGTGTTATAATGTTTTTTAACGAACGTTGTCTGGTTATATAATCATATATAATAATAATCATATGCGCGGGCCGCTAGCGTCTGTTGATCTCCAGATTAACAGCAGCATGAGAATAACCTGCCCAAAGTGCCGATGCTCCATGGCGGAGGCTCCGGTAGAAATTGCCGGGATTTGCGTTTTTACCCCCTTAATGTCTGACCAATGGTTGAACAGCATTTCCGACCACAAGACTAGTATTTAAAGTTTATAGTCCGTTTGAGTTTTGCCGTGTGAACGCAAACCGAACCTTCTGAAAAATGAAACAATGTAACAAACTGTCGTCTGGTGCGCACCTGAAAACGGACTATTAGGTGTGAATGCACACTTAATGTGGAGAAAGAGATGTCCTGTATGGGTTGATTGTGCGTTGATCTGTTGGTAATGCCTCGGGGTTCCGGTGGGCATGTAAACAAATGCATAAGGCTGCGCTATACTTTGCGGCCTCACCCGGTCGCATAGCGACGCTTATTGTTTAGGTGTCTTATGATAAGCAGGTAGTCCTATCATTAGCTAGAACTAGCTAGATCTGATCGATATGGACATGAATGCGAGTGAAGTCTAATCTGACGGGGGAGAGAGAGATCAGCTGCTGCTGACGAGTCGACACGCAGCTCTGCATGATCACCTGCAGCGGAGAGCGGAACAAAACACACACTTCAGGTTAGACAATCACACGTAGCTATTTTAATTACCTCTCAAACTACCGTAACTAGTTATAGATACGTTTAGTTTTACTGTCGGGTCACTCATTACTGGATCCGCGAGCTGCATGATACTGACGGGCTGTCAGGAGGGGGAGAGCGCTCCGTTTATTATTGTAAATTACTGTACACGTTTGAATAATGTAGTTAATACTATAATTAGTTTGTTTAATATCGAATTATATGAATTTGTTTTAAAGCTCAATAAATAACAAAGAAGACCTTTGACCGGCACTTTTCAAATTTTGTCCGGAAGATTTAAACTTTAACGGACATTTTGACCGGCAAATAATTATTCTATCGGGAACTCTGGTAGGGTCGCCGGTTCATGTCCCCGCCCAGACCTAAATATGGAGTGTGAACTGCTACTTGGAGAGGTCCCAGTTCACCTCCTGGGCCCTGCCGTGGTGCCCTTGAGCAAGGCACCGGACAACCCCCTTCCCCCCTCACTCCCATTGCTCCCCGGGCGCTGACGCTGTACAATAGCTGCCCACTGCTCCTAGTACTAGACTCCTGGTACTAGGATGGGTTAAAAGCAGAGAACACATTCCTATCTATCTATCAATTAATTTTCACATATTTAGTTGTTTTTGTGTTTTAATTAAATTGGTTAATTGTATATTTTCTTATGTTTATGGATTAGGATCATCAGAATTAGAATCATTTATTTATACAGGGGGAAATTGGGTTAAGTTAAAAATAAAAATCGTAAAAACCTATAACCATAAGAAGTTAAAATAAAAAGTTTAATAAAAGATAAAATAGAATCAAAATATTTTTATAAACATTAGATTTTAGTGTTAAAATGTGCAATAAAAAGATGAATAAAATATTAATATAAACAGTAAATAAAGTAAAAATGTGCAACAAAATATATATTTATATTAAGTAAAAGATTAAATAAAAAGCAATATAAAATAAAACAATATATTTAAATAAACATAAGTTACAGTAAAATGTCAAATAAAATAATAAAGGTGTATATAAATACAAGTTAAAATAAGAATATGCATTCTTAAAGATAAATTAAGAGGTTTATTCAAACACAAGAAGTTAATGGAAAAGTCCAATAAAATATAACATTGGAATCCAAATATTTATAATGAAATAAAAGGAAAACGTGCTCATAGTACTACGATTTATATTTCGTATTTATATTGTGTCTAATATCTAAATATGTGAAATAAATGTAATAGAGAAAATGTAGCATGATGTGAAAATACTCAAGTAAAGTACAAGTACCTTAGTAACATTTTTTAACTTCAGTAACTGTACTTTATTACTCCCACTTCCACCTCTGGTAATTGCAGTTCTGTCTCTGACCACAGGGGGGCAGCATCACCTCAGATTATTGGTACTAACTTCCCGCCTTCCACAGACTAAAGGTAAAAACTTGATTTGCAATGGCCCTTTCTCATTTCACTTATTCGCCTCCTCGACTCCCCTCCTCGACTCCTATCCTCGAGACTTAGTCCTGCCCACAGGAGATGCAAGCGGAGGAGCCGAGGAGGGGAACCGAGGAGAGAGGAGGGGAAGCAGCAGGCGGTTAGAGAAATGAGAACTCCTCTCCTCTGAGCGGTCATTTTAAAGAGACGTCCATTAATGATGACAGGAGGCACAGCAGCCATCTGTCTGATGGACAGATGTGTTCATGACGACTTATATATTTACTTTTATTTTTATTCTTATAAATTTACTTTGACATATACACACACATATATTTATTTATATACAATTTCAGAATCAAACAGAGCACTCTCATAATAACATAACACAATCAGAGACTGGATATCCTAATTGTATGCCATTGTTTTCTCTCTCATTGTGGTCATTGTGGGTGTGTTCATATTGAGTTTAAGATGATGCTTAATTTAGGATTAAAAATCGAGAGCCGGGCTGCATTTCCTCCCGTTCGTTTTTTCCGACTACAGTACATTAAGTTCCGCTGACCGCTGTACATCCAGCGTACTGTACAGTATCAGACTTTATTTCACATGAGCACCAGTGTGGAACCCCACTGTACCCCCTGGTGGATCAATGATCCATTGCAGCTGGCTTCATTATAATTACATTTATTTAAAACGGGGGCAGTCTCAAGTCAAGCTGGAGGCTTTCCCTTGAGCGAGGGCAGACCACTTACCAATCACTGCCCTCGCGTTTCAAACTGTCCGAAAGTAAGTGCTTCATCTGTAACTCCTCCACCTCTCAACACACACACTTTCAAAAAGGTCAGACAATACAAAGGATTAGTTGCTAAATACTGCAGTCAATTGCAGGCTCCTCCATCAGCAACTGGCCCAGAATGAGAGAGTGAGAGAGAAGACTTCGTGGGTGCCTCCTTTATGGTCGGCCCTTGCTGCTGATAGGCCAGCTGAGGGTGAGAGGATCCAATCAGCCATCAGGCTCAGGTGCACAGGCAGATACCGATCAGCTGCTGATTAGCTGTGCAGAAGACAGGGGCTGCGTTTCACTTCGGTTAAATGGATTCCTTGCGTCCCTCACTTGCGTCGTTTCCCTGTGACTAGTCCCTCCCACCAGGGAAGCATGGAGGGATGCAAGGAAACCACGAGAAGCAGGGAAATGAGTTTTAAGAGCAATGAGACGTCCTTTCCTCCGGAGCGTCACGTGAAGCGTCGTCCGTTTGTGATGATGCTGCACAGCTGATCGTCTGACAGCAGCCAGATCTGTCCCCGTTATTTCCACACACCCCCCCGCCTCTGTTCGTACACATTACTGACACAAACATTTGTATCATCTGTTGTAGACCCAAATAAATAAAATCAAATAAGAACTCATTCTCAAAAAAGATAAACGCCATTTTTAAAATGTATAAACGAACATTAGTTGGATTAATATTGATTAGAGTGCACTAGAAATAAAATAATTCAGAGAAGAAAAAGAGATATGTTATCAATCAAAACCCAGTTAGATTAACATGCATTGGATTGCACACTGTGTTTGTTTGTGTGCATGTAGCACATTAATATTTTAATATCACTTAATGACTGACTGAATGGAAATGACAATAAATGAAAATGTAAAACGAAAAAAGCGATCATGAAAATGTTTCCAAAAAATGAATAAAATGATTTTTGTCCACTTTGTTGTTCAGATATATCACATATTTGTAACTAAATGATGCATTCATTGAAACAAAACACAGTATAGACTGAGGAGTGACTCCCGTGAGGTTCATTTGTTTTCTTCACTCCGCTGGGAAACTGCTCTCATGTCAAGAAGCATCAGATCAGTGCATGCACTGCATCGTCCAATCAGTGAGCGATACACAGTAAGGGGGCGGGCCGAGTGTCTGAGGATTTCATCGAAGGATGGTCTGGTGGTTCCTCGATTATAGCTCCTCCATTATCGCTCCTCGCTCCTCGGTCCTCGGTCCTCCGGCAAAAATAAGACCATTGGGACGCTACTCAAGATGGCGCAGACAAATCAACTTCCGGTGAGACAGAGACCGAGGAGCGAGGAAATGAAAAATAAGAGAAGTGAAACGCAGCCAGGGAGAAGAGAGAAACACAGGAGGGAAGGAAAACCACACAAGTACAGCCTGCCTGGCACGTAACATCTGCACACTGAGGTTAAATAAATCCAACACTCTCCACTCTGTCTTTTCTAATCATACTATCTGTCTCCGTTGTTAAATGCCATCTTATCACTATTAATGTCTACTAATGATATTACACAAACTCCTTCCAAGAATTACCTCAACCATTGCTACATATTTACCCAACATAAGTCTTTCAGGAAACTATTTTCTCCTATAAATTGGAATACCTACATGTTTCAAGCATCAAATATTTCACACACTACGAAAGAACCTCTCCATACCTTTCTCCAATATTTTAAATCCCACTGTTACTTAGAACAATAGTAAACTTGCAGAGGACACTAATCAGAACACAGCAATGTAAATTGACTCAAGTGTAGGCTTATGCCTACTTTCCATTCTACTTTTTACCTTTGGTGAACATTTATTTATTTTATCTAAATTTCTTGTCCCTGATATGCAAACAGTTTGAGTGTAAAAATGTGTCTCTCAATGTATTTACACTCTACGGATTCTTGAGTTTACTCATCTCCTGGTGCTGTCGTTCCTAAAAATGTTAGCAACCAAATTCCAACTACAACATTTATAGATAAATTGATCTAGCCAAATGAACTATTTTCAAATTCACAATGTGACAAAAGAACAATGATTTCTCTTTCACAAGATGGTGGTCTAACAGAATGACTCTTGACCTCATGGGGTCAAATAAATTGGATGCTGATCAAACTTAACATGTTGCCTGAAGAACAAAAGGACCTCTTAACATTAACACAACGGACTCTCAGAGATGAGATCTAGCCATGAGGTGGCTGACTTTAAAATGAACTGTGACAAAGAAACCACATGCGTGTGGATACATTATAGTTTAGAAATATAACTCCAAACAACACCACATTAAAATAATAACAATTTAAATGACTTTTGGTGAAAAGCATTAAAAAACAAAACAACTTAATCTACTCTCAATGTTCATGTACACCATCACTGTGTATTTAATCAGTAGTTACCGGTTGTATCTTTACTCAAACTATATCACCCTCTTGTATTGCCAACTGGCTAGCTAACCAGCTTAGCAGTATTCATTAACCTCATGTGTGGGGGAAGGGGAGGGGTTCACTCAACATGTGCAGATATGAACCACACCGCTTGGAGACTGAGTTCAATACAAATTAAACCATACGACTTGTAGTCTGGCTTCAATAAAAATGTAACCAGACAAGGCCAGTTCATATTTTACTTTAATAGTTTCCTCTTTACTGCTATTTTTAATTTATCAATTTATTAATTCATGGTAAGGGGTAAGTCTTCATTATGCCCGGGCTAGCATGGGATGTTCCCGGCATATGTACAGCAAGTCTACCCCATTGACATGTTTTGGCAACCACATGTACAAGTCCCTGTCCCAGGCTGGACACATTTGACCAGAGTGGTCTATGCACCCAGTGGGTTCCCAGGCCTACCAGCATGGATGAATGAATAAAAAGTGCCTGCGACATTTGAAACAAATGCTTCAGAGACTATTCCTGGGTGTAAATGTTGTCTCATCCACCCTGGTTCTCCGGGAGCTGTGAAATAATCAGAGTGCTTTTTCAATGTCAAGCACTCTCACAGGCTAGACTCAGCACCTGTGTCAGCCTGTGTGTCTGCCTGCACACATAGGTGGTGATGCTGCAGTGATTCTGCTGTTCCTCCTGGAATTAAAACAGTTTGACTGACTTTTAACAACATTTTACCCATGATTCAGCCACTGTTCCTGGCTACACTCACCAGGTACATGGCCCTGGGAGTCTGTGTGAGTGGGAGAGCCTGTAAACAGCAGTGATTCTGCTGTTTTTCCTGGAATTAAAACAGTTTGACTGGTTTTTCACTCATTCCCCCGGGATTCAAGCACCTTTCCAGGCCGAATTTCAGAACTATTCCAGGGTGACCAAGTAGCCTTTATGCCCCTGGGTGTATCCAGAAAAAATGAGCCTGCTAGCAGGAGGGATTTTGCATTTGCTTATCTGTATACTGGAAGTGGGACACTATACTGACTTTGTGTTCACGTAACTTTGAGAGTCGAAATACGGTAGTATTTTATGAATGGCTATTTTTGTCACTTGTCATCCGATTTTCAGACTTTTTTCTGGGTAGGAATGTAGCCTGCATGCCCCTGGGTGTTTGCAGAAAAAATTAGCCTAATCAAAGCAGGTTTTGTACATTTTCTCCTTCCGTACATTTCCCCTGTACTAACTAATAGGCATATGGACGGAAATGCGTCCATATGCCTATCAGTTAGTACAGGGGAAATGTACGCTTCATTTTTTGTCACTTTCCAGCCTAATCAAAGCATGTTTTGTATTTTTTTTCCAATTTTTAATTTTTTTCAAAAATCAGCCTAAGTGCCAACGGGAGAAGGGGAACTCAAAAGTCAAATCTTTGGCGCTTTTTGGTGAAGCCCCGGACCTTTTTCCACTTCTCCGTCAAAAGTTTTGAGAAGGGATAATTTTTTTCCCTTTCTCCGATGAAAAAATTCATTCATCCATTTCAGACTACTGTCTGCACGATTTCGGAAACCCGGTTTTTGGAGGCACTCAGAAGAAAAACGGCAGGCTGATTTCATGGAGGAATTCATCCGCTTCAAGTGCACTCTTGGTCGGATACATTTTGGTGCCTCAAGACCCCCCAGCCTGGTTCTTAATAAACTTTAAGTTTTCATAAGTGACCTCTGGAGGAATGCAAGGGGAGTTGACAGGGGACTTTACCCAGGCTATGGGGCACTATTATGGGATACATTTTCACCATTTTGACCCTTTTTTTATGGTTCTCCAAAAAGTTAAGTCTGACTTTGGTGCCTCTGGAGGAATGCAAGGGGAGTTGCCAGGGGACTCTACCCCGGTTATGGGGCACTATTTTCGGATACATTTTAACCATTTTGACCCTTTTTTTATGGTTCTCCAAAAAGTTAAGTCTGACTTTGGTGCCTCTGGAGGAATGCAAGGGGAGTTGCCAGGGGACTCTACCCAGGTTATGGGGCACTATTTTCGGATACATTTTAACCATTTTGACCCTTTTTTTATGGTTCTCCAAAAAGTTAAGTCTGACTTTGGTGCCTCTGGAGGAATGCAAGGGGAGTTGACAGGGGACTCTACCCGGGTTATGGGGCACCTTTTTCGGATACTTTTTCACCATTTTGACCCTTTTTTTATGGTTCTCCAAAAAGTTAAGTCGGACTTTGGTGCCTCTGGATGAATGCAAGGGGAGTTGCCAGGGGACTCAACCCATGTTTTGGTGCCCTACGGTGGGACACCTTTGGTGCCTGAAGACCCCCCAGCCTGGTTCTTAATAAACTTTAAGGTGAGCTCTGGATGAATGCAAGGGGAGTTGCCAGGGGACTCAACCCATGTTTTGGGTTGTCCCTCCTGCAGCGGCTCCTCCCTCTCAGTCTTCCCCTCCCATAAATTCCCCCTGGTCTATCGGCCGGGGCCGGGGGAATATAATGCGGGACATCATGTTCTCTCCCAAGATAGAGGATTATCTGGAAGTCTACAGGGAGCATTGTGAGGGCATCGTGCCAACAGTAAGGCTCCATGAGAATTCAGTCTCGAAGGTCAGCAGGATCAAGTCATTCCTCCATTTCATGTCAAAAGGGTTCACGCGTCACTCTGATTGGCTATTCCTAAAGGACGTGAAGATGATACGTGCCTGGTCCGAGACCCTGGTGGAGACGTCCAGTTTAAAGGTCACAACCGCTTGCTTCTATATAAAGAACATCTCTCACTTTGTTAAATACATGGTGGCAACACCATGTGAGGGGAGCAAGCTGAAGCGTGCTGACGAGGTACGGATACAGCGGGAACTTAAACAAATCCTGAGTTCCCTGAACGGACGTGTGAATGTCCACCAGATGCAAGTCAAGCGAGTCAAAATGTCAGGTCTTCCGAGCAAGACTGACATCATCAAATGTTTGAGTGCGGCTGACACTAGGATCCCCCAGCTCCTGGACGAGATGGCCAGCAAGCCGACGAATGAAACCCGTCTGTTGCTCTACGGATACTTGACGCTTCACTGGAGTTGTATCTATGGGCACCGTCCGGGCGTATACTCAAACATGACGAACTTCGAGGTCCGAAAGGCGGGGGAAACAGGCACTGCCAATGGCTACCTCATCCATGTGAGCAAACACAAGACCGTAGATGCGTTTGGGGAAGCGCAGATGTACCTCACAGTAGAAGAGTTTGGCTGGATGACAAGGTGGCTGGACATCAAGAAGACGATGACCTGCACCCAGAACCGTTATTTTCTCTTTACAACTGGGAAAAATCCGACGAGGAATCTTGCTCTCTACCTGAGGTTGGCATGGACTGATGTTGGGCTATCAGGTTCCATCAACTTCACCGACCTCCGGACAGTCCATGCGGACAATGCGAAGCGGTTCCAGGATCTAGGGAACCGAAAAAGAGTCAGTGACTTCATGTGTCATAACACCGCAACGGCGGACACATTTTATGCCAAAAATCCTTCTTTAAAGGAGGCTGCGAACATACGGAAACTCTTTGCAGATTCACTGCAAGCCGCCGCTGCTTCGGAAGCAGCTGAAGAAGAAGAAGGAGCGGGGACTGCTTCGCAAGCAGCTGAAGAAGAAGAAGGAGCGGGGACTGGAGATGCCAGCGACTCCAGCTCTGCAGGCGACCAAAGCCCAATTCGATACCAAGACACCTCCGATGCCCCGACAGAATCCTCAGACGAAGATCCCTCTTATGAGAGAGAGAGTGTGCCAGAGTTGGCACAGAGTTCGGAAGAGTTGGACGTTGGTACCGGGGTGCAACTCGGTGCCCGACCTCCAAGCATGCGTTGCTTGGTCCAACTCACTCCCCTGAGGGATGGAGCGTACGGAGGTGATAGTATGCTAGAGTTGGAGCAGTTACACCAGGTTCAAATAGCTCCCTCCCCATGTGCGGCGGCAGCGCCCGGAGATATGGCCAGGTAGCGGACGGACTTTCTGGCCGCTCAGATGAGAAGGTGCTAGAGTTGGACAGACAGACGCCAGACAAGTCGCATTTTTTTGCTTTCTTCTTCTTTTCTGCTTCAAGAGAGATCTACGAGATCAGCGAGCTCAGCCTAACGCTGTGCCAACTCTGGCATGTTCCATCTCCACTCCCATCCGGTTGCTACAAACTTCTACGTGTGCAAAGTATTTGCTGCTAGGGGTGCCCGTTCAGTGGTACCCCACCCTCATAAACTCCCATCAGGTTGCTACAAGCTTCTCCCTGCTCAAAGTGTTCACTGCAAGGGGTGCCCGTTCAGTGGTACCCCACCCTCATAAACTCCCATCAGGTTGCTACAAGCTTCTCCCTGCTCAAAGTGTTCACTGCAAGGGGTGCCCGTTCAGTGGTACCCCACCGCAGTGTTGTAAATGTGAAAATGTGAAAATGTGTAAATATGTAAATAAACATTTTTTAGCTCCCTGAGGGGTATCCAGGGCCATGAGAAAATCCTCCAGAGGAGGGGGGTGTTGTGGTCCTGTGAAGGACGAAGAAGGATGCTGATGGGCGGACTAGAAAGCACCGCAAAATTCACCCCCTGAGGGGTTACCAGGGGCACGAGGTTCTTGAGGGTGTAATCCTCTGGGTTTAGTCCGTGGGGGAGTGCTTAAGTCTGGGGGCCCGGGGACTCACGGTGTGCAAGGTTATGGAAGTCCCACTGTTGCAGGAGGTAATTAGTCCGTCCTTTGGGGCTCTGAAAACGGCCATATAAAGGTGGTTTTCGTGGTCTCTCTCCTGGAGGTGTGAAATAATCAGAGTGCCACAGTTAGGGAGAC
>CALSBZ010041495.1:0-20755 GCA_943591055.1 Gobionotothen gibberifrons
GCCAGGAACTCAGATCCAGAGAGACATTTACAACCTGAGACTGAGGAGAACCCTGGAGACTCTTCTGAAACTGACACTGAAGACAGTGCTGATTGGAAGGAGACCAGAGAACCAGGTTCAAACTCTCAGAGAAATAAACAACACCCTGTCAGTGATTCAAGATGTAGTGCAGGAGAGAAACCATTCAGCTGCTCAGTCTGTAAGAAATATTTTTCACATAGAAGAAGTTTAAAGCACCACATGCGGGTCCATACAGGAGAGAAACCATACAGCTGCTCAGTCTGTAAGAAATCTTTTACACAAAACGGACATTTACATCGACACATGAGAATCCACACAGGAGAGAAACCATTCAGCTGCTCAATTTGTAAGAAATCTTTTGCAGTGAGAGGAAGTTTAAAGGACCACATGAGAATCCACACAGGAGAGAAACCATTCAGCTGCAGTATTTGTGACAAAAGGTTCACCTGGAGTCATATGGTCAAAACCCATAAGTGTGTTGGTCGTCAGTCCTCACAGCTTCATCAAACTCAAACTGAGGAGAACAGAGAGGCAGAGCCTCCAACCAGCAGCTCAGCTGAACACATGGAAACAGAAGCTGATGGAGAGGTCTGTGGAGGACCAGAACCAGCCAGGAACTCAGATCCAGAGAGACATTAACAACCTGAGACTGAGGAGAACCCTGGAGACTCTTCTGAAACTGACACTGAAGACAGTGATTATTGTTAGGTTTAAACTCTTCGGGTAACTCCCAGTAAGTCGTATATAATGTGATAACTTGGCTGTTTGTGATAAACAGGTTTGGTCCAAGTAAAGAGTGGACTGTGGAGGACCAGAACCGGCAACATTTAAAACCAGAGACCGAGGAGGTTTCCATATTGGGTTATATAATTAAAACGAATGTTAATATAATCAAATATAATTTTGTAGAATCCACAATGTAAAATGCATGATATTTCACGAAGCTCTATCTGATATAGCTTATCACTAAAGGTGTCACTATTCAGCAGAGGGAAGACACCCTTACTCTCACAGCAGGAGGCCCCTGACTCAATGGGATATTACTGTAAGCTTTAGTTTAGTCTTTGAGGCAAGTCTGGACATGTCCAGTCTCACACCAGGAAGCAATGACTCTTCTCCACATACATGGGTTGATCAACTATCTGTCACTTGCAATAATTTCCTCAGTAAATTTACATAAATAGAGTACCAAACTACTTATAGAAACCTCACACCCTATTATTTGACATATTTCCGTACATATAATTTCCCAAAACACAATTACAGTTTGTTTCAGTTGCTAACACTAAAATCTCACATGAAGCAAAAATGATTTAATCTCACCCTTGTTTGTTGATGTTTTTTATGCACTTGGAGATGCCTCCGATTCTGTTAAATGAATGCTAATTTGTTGTGTTGAATGTCTGGCCCAACTGAATTTGTAAATGAATAGCCCTGCTCTAGAGGTGTTTCTTGATCTCATGCTGAGCACATTTATCCTGGCATTGGCTGCTGCCAGTTCAGTTTGTAATTCCAATTGCTCCTTCTTTCGTTTGAACTGTTCTCCCTGTTGTTTCAACTGTTCCCCTTGGACCTAAAGTTCATGTTGAATATTCAGTGCTGCAGCCCTTTTGATTAAAGCAGCCCTTTCTGCCTGCGCTTTAATTCGAGCAGAGGATGTAGATGATGCATGTGATGAACCAGTTTTGTGTTTTGACTGAGGGTGTGATGCCTTTGAAACACTGTCATCAAGTCCGATGTCATCCGAGCTGACACTTTGTTGTATGGCACTTCCCACAATAGAGTGTGTGATTGACTGTCCACTCTCAGATAAATCCATAATATATGCATCTTTTCTTGCACCCACTGTTTTTGCTTTTCTTCAGGCAGTTGAAGGTTGGTTAATGATTCATGATTTTCCTTTAATTCATCACACAACTTCATAAATTCAACCAGTTTTAACCGTATTTCCTTTGTATTGTCTTCTGAGTTCATAAGCTCTTTCAGTCTTTCCATTAACTTCTTAACTTATTGTATTTGAAGTTTCTTGCTTTTTGACGGTTTACAATAAACAATTCCAATCCTTTAGGCGTGTGAATGATAATCATTTTTTCTTTCACAGATTGCAGTCCAACAGCGCCCTCCTGTGACGTGATGTCAGATTTCACATACATGATTAATGCTGTCACTTTAAGTTTCGTTTTTCAGGCATTGTCCATTAGCCGACAGCGCGCTGTTTCAAACAGCTGACATTATTGCAGCATTAAATCCAAGCCATTGTCCAATACAGCTTAATGTCTCCAATACAAACCACTTTAATGCTGCACATACCCGGCCGCTTTCCAAGCCTTGACTCTCGGCGTCTCCATTCCCCGTCTTGGTGAGCGCAGGTGGGAACAATCTCCAGCTGATTGTGGCGTGTTGCTGATCCGGGATGATGATGTCGGTTGTGAAGTAATCCAATTGTTTGTCCGGTGGAAACGATCCTTAATCTATTGTGATATGATTCTTACTGTCCAGTTTTACTCGTAGAGTACGATTCTACAGAATGTAATGGCAATTTTAACGGTTCCAATGTTCTATATCCTTTGCCCAACCCACTCTCTTTAGTCTGCGTACAAATGACACGACTTTACACATTGGAAATGCGTGCAATAGATATGCAGAAGTCCGATTTTGCGTGCATATGATACGCTAACCATTCCCATTGAGATCTGAGGCCGAGTTTTGCATCTATATACTCCCACGCAAGGCCGGATTAGAACCTCCAGGGGCCCCTGGGCACTGAGCACTCATGCCGCCCCCCCCAACACTAACACCACGCCTACCCAATCCTACCAACATGACCAATATTTAGAATTTTCAGTCAATCTGGCATGTCAAATCGGACACCTATTTGTCAAAAGCAGGGACGCAGCCACATAGTTCAACCAAAGTAGGTCTAGCCTTTTGCCCTCTCAGTCAAAAATCACAAGACAAAGATACAATGGATAAGATCCCAAGACAGTGTATGGCTCAGGAATACCTAGGTAATATCACTCAAAACCTCAGAGCAGCACCCCACTGCCAACATATGACTGGCTGGCTGTACAAGTACACGAGGAGTTCTAATAGATACAAACATTGAGAGTTACAAAACTAAAATATGTAGTGAAATGGTGTGGTTGCTCAACTAAGTGATCAGTATATGTGATGGAAGATTGTGTGTGTGTGTGTGTGTGTGTGTGTGTGTGAGAGAGAGAGGGAGTGTGTGTGTGTGTGTGTATGAGAGACAGTGGATCTTACCTTTTAGAAGTGTTTCTTCCTTGCCTTTCTCTTTGAAAAGTCTGTGATCAGGTTATCAAAATCCAGATCCCTCACAAGATCAGACTCGATGGCCATCAAAGAAAGGGCTGAAAGTCTCCTCTGAGCCATGGTTGTCCTAAATTCATTTTTGATGCGTTTAAGCTGTGAAAAGGAACTCTCACCAGGGGCGGCGGGTACTGTAGGCTAGGGAAGGCTAAGCCTTCTCAAATATTTGTGTCACTGCATCCTGGTAAAATAAAAATATAATGTATGATGTTTGTGTCTTTGACATTAGCGCTGCTATGCAGCCACCAGTAAACTGTACTACGAAGCCAGTTCAACAGACCCTGGATACGTTTGAGTTATCTTAACTAACCTTAACAAACGAGATCTCGCTAAGTGGTCCTACGACTCTGGTTATCAACTTGGTCAATCAAGCCAGGGTTTCTCTCTCCAGCTGAGAGCGGGTTCACGTGAAAGGGGCGGGGTTAGCAACATTTGACCAATCACAAACAGGGACAGCGCAGCGTCATACTTCATTAATGAAAAGTAAACTAATATTAGAAAAATATAAAGATCCATAACTTACATATAATCCAGGATACAAGCCACATAGTTGCACCTGCAAGGTGAATATAGAACAACTGGTTAAAAAATAACTACAGAGTGTTTGAAAGCGTACAACAGTTTTATGATATCACACACTGCCCCATCTAAGACACGAGTGGATCTGACATTAATTACATTTGACTCGAGTGTTTCTTCAACTTAATGTGTTGCTTAAAATAATACTTCTGCATACAGTATGTGACACTGTGAGTTAGGGCTCCACGGTTTTGAAAAAAACTGACATTGCGATTTTTTTTCCCCTGCGGTATATATTGCGGTTTTTTTTTTTTTTGTGACCAACTTTTTATTGTTGTTTTTTTTTTTTTTTGCCCTCACAAAAGGGATTTATACAGATACAAATTATATAGACAATACAAAAAGAAAAAGAAAAGACAAAGAAAAAAATATAGGGAATCCCTTTCCCATGCCACCCCGTCCCTCCCTCTTCCCACCCATCTTGCCATTTCACAGAAAATCCTACCTGATGTTTTTTAGCAATCGTCTGAGTTCATCTATATATTATAGCATAACAATTTATAGCATAACAATTTATCCACATAAGATACATTCATACCTTTTTTTTTTTATATTGCGTTTTTTTTAACTATATTT
The DNA here is from genome assembly GCA_943591055.1 of Gobionotothen gibberifrons. Lineage (NCBI taxonomy): Eukaryota > Metazoa > Chordata > Actinopteri > Perciformes > Nototheniidae > Gobionotothen > Gobionotothen gibberifrons. The sequence goes on from CALSBZ010041495.1 coordinate 4,507, forward strand.
AACCGGATGAAGGATTTTAGTCACGGACGTCTGGATCTTAACTGGTTGACTCATCATACCTTAAGTCATGATCTAACATGTCATGATAATGCAGGTTGCTTCCCCTCAAATAAGGGGGTTCATCTGTGAATGAAGAAGAGTGGTGTCTAGAAGGGATCCAAGAGATTAAACGTATTGCATTAAACTATAGGAAGCTTCATTCTCACATTAGGGAATTAACATACGTGACAAAATAGGTCATTTAACTTTTTATTCCACAATTAAAACCTTTTTTGTACAAATAGCAGCAAAGTAGTGGACATCTTTTAAACAACATTATACAAATGAAATGAAGAACAGCTATACACCAGCTCCTTTATGCCATTTTGAACCTTTCTCATATGGTGTAACACCGGCAAAGGCATCTGAAATAGTTTGTTGCTGTGCATGCAGACTCAGAGCCTGCACGTCACTCCACTCAAGGACCCCTGACATGAGAGCCGCGCAGGTTTTCCTTTTGTAGCAAGCAGCAAAATAATTGTAACATGACGTGTTTGAGTTAATTTACCTACTAAATATCGAACGCCCTAAAAAAAAAAATGAATTAATTAAAAAAAAAAATTAAAAAAAAACCGCACGTCCCTGCGGTGTGAATACCGCGCATGCGCATATCGCGGTTATCGCCATGACACGGTATATCGTTCAGCCCTACTGTGAGTGTTGCACGGCCAGATACGGCTCGAGAAGCTGACTCAGATAAGGACATATGATATATTATGATATTATATGATCGATGATCTGATATGAATGATAAGTGCGACACGTCGGCGTCTTCTCTGCATACGGCAGTTTAAACTGTATTTCCTTTATCCTGTAATATGACTTGATAGATTTAAACTCCGCACACTGAGCTCTGATTGGTCAGCAGGCGGTGCTTTCACTGAGTTGATCTCTTTTCTATAGACGCCGGAGGCAGGCAGCGTCAGGTAAAAAAAGTTATTTAGATTAGCCTTCCCAAACCTGAGCCTCACGCGCCGCCTATGCCTCTCACCCTCACAGTTGGTTACAGGCAGTGTGAGAAAAATCCTGAGCGCAACAAAAAAAACATTGGGGAATGTTGTCTGTAGTCCATGTTTAAGCACCACCTGCAGTCTGTTTGCAGGAGTTTTATCTGGATCAGCTCATCTCCTAATGACTTATCCAAGTCAGTAGGAGATGATGAGGAGAGAATATTGGCTCGTCTGCGGAGATCAGTGTCATCACAGCACATGTCCAATAGGACTCCAAAGTGATCATTTATGTCTTTGTATGCATCCAGGCGTGTGCTAAGTCCTGAGAGCAACCTGTCAATAATTACATTTGTGACGACCCCTGCTTTGGTCTCCTGTGGTGTGTATGGTCCTTTAATGTTCCTCCTCTGCTTGTGCCCGCACTGATTGAGGACACCTGACGGCTGGCACCGGAGGATTAAGAGGCCTGAGCCTCGATCTCTCTCCCGCCAGAGGACCGGACCTGGGAGAGCAGCCACGTTGCCTATTCTTTCTTTGCTTTGTCTTTTTTGTTTGGCTTCGGCTTTATATATATATATTAAACACCTTTTTCCTATATATACTCGTCCTTCTCCACGCGTTTGTTATGGCTAAGAGCCAGGCCATGACACATTGAATGTCTCAACCTGGATTTTTTTACTGCCAGTCAGTACCACCTCGTGCTCCACTGTCTCAATCTCTCGTCATCAAATACTCGTCTTTTACCAACACGGTGAGTCTCGTGCTGGTATGTCTGTGTCACGACGGTGACGGCCCGGGCAGATGTCTCAATGTCCCTCGTAGTGATGCAACATAAGTGCGATGAGCGCTAAGAAGCGATTCCAAAAGTCGCACAGTGGTCATTAGGTCAATGTCTTTCTTTTGCAAGCCAGTGCTCGTAAGCTTGAATTGGTGCAGTACAGTGTCCCAAAATATTGTCAGCAGAGCAGTCTCTAGTTTCCCAGGTTTTCCACACAGCGCAGAGGCCTCTCGTCGTGTGTCCTGACAGGCTTCGTCATCAGCCGCCAACATTTGTAACGCCCCTCTTATTGCAGTGTAATTCTCACAAAGAGCTCTTGTGGAGTCTCCTCTGCAGCTCCATCTTGTACAGGAGAGAGATTTTAGCGTCAGTGTGACGTTTTCAGTGAACACTTTATTCCATCGGTGAGTAGAAGCAGAGCAAAAAGCATAAAGTGCTTGAAGTAAATCAAAAAACTGGCTTGCTTCACGACAACTATTTTCAACACAGTTGAAACAAACCAAATTCAAGGAGTGTGCTGCGCACGGAATGTAATGTATGAGTGGGGTTGCTGGTTAGGAAAAGACGGGAGGAGCTGATTTTTGGACGATTCGACCTGAAACCAGGGTTTCTTATTTACCCCAGCTAACATGCTGAAACACAATTTCCGGTGCTGGTCTTCACAATCAAACCCACGGTTTTCTCTATTCACCTTTCTCTTCTTACAAATATTATATTACAGGAAGAGGGGGAATACATATAATATGAATAAAGGTGTTTCAGGAGAAATAAACCGGTTTCTCTCCGCAGCTCCATGTCTGTGTATCTTAAAGGTTTAGGTATTGTCTGGGGAAATCATAGGCGCTTTTATTTTGAAGTCCTGTGCACCGGAAGTGATGGTCCCGCTCGTTCTAACTGGGAACAAGATCGCGTCTCGTCGGTTCTCTCTCTACATCCATGGTTCTCTCTCGGTGTTCCTGAGGAAGTGTGTGTGAGCAGCTGATCCATCGTCTGTGTGTCTGGATGATCCTCTGACTTTGTGCTCTTTCTTCTGAAGCCTCTAGCTCGGACTCTATAAGCTAGCTTAGCATGCTAGCTTAGCTTAGCATGCTAGCTGGTAACACGCTAGCAACACAGAGTGAGAGAAACAGGAAGTGGTGATTTAGTAAACATGAGTGTTGTGCTGCTCTCGTTGGTGAAGCAGCGACTCACTGCTGCTGCTGAAGACATCTTTGTTCTGTTTGAAAGAACGATAGCAGAGTACGAGGAGGAACTGTCTCGTTCAAAACAGGAGAACGAGAGACACCGGAAACTACTGGACGCTGTTTTACAGCCTCAGCTTCAGATCCACAGAGCAGGTCTGTTCCCTCTCTATTCACTCTCTCTATTAACTCGTAACAACAATAACTGAGTATGTGGGGTGCGTCCATGAAAGATGTGACCAATCTCCTCTGCCAATGCCAAACAGCAGCCACTCTCCGGTCTCATTTAATTTCAAACCTTTATTTATACAGATGAAATCCCATTGAGATCATTGATCTCTTTTTCAAGGGAGACCTGCTCAAGTAGGTTCCACATTAAACATAAAAACATAGACAGAACAACAAAAGGACATCATACAGCATAATTTACATAACTATACACATAAACAGGTACCAACAGCTTCCGATTGAGTAGCATCCAACCAATCCTCGTACGGCTGCCAGGAGCCTCAACATGTGGAGGAACATTATGTTCAGAGCACTGGAGCCCCCACACACTCAGCTCTGCTGCTCATCCCACAAATGCGGCAGCATTTGAAAGGCAAGAAAACAGGCTTTCCAACGTTATCAGATGTATTGCGAAGAAGCATTGTTACAACAAAGAAATAATCTACCAAACACAGATTTCCTTACTTAGTGTTACGTTTATTTAATTGTATATCAATAGGGGATCGATGTCTGCCGGTGGACGAGTGGCAGCCAGCAAGCTTACACTGACACTGGTCTCAGTGTTTGATATTTTAATGCAACAACTAAAGTAACTTTGACTTTTAACATTAGCCTCATTACTCCAACTTCAACATTTTGAGAAAAACTGTGGATTTTTGAGAATTTAAGAAAGTCCACACTTTGTGAATAATGTCAGGATTTGAGATTTGGCACCTCTATTCCTACCTATTTGCTACGTGTGCATTGAAGGGCACAACGAGCTGTGCGATAGCAGCCTCCTTTTACCTTAAAAACAATCACTAAAATGCACCATCAGCTCATACAGCCAATGTATGAGCTGAAACCCTAACCCTAGTAAATGCAGATCTAACCCTGATAACTAACATGATCATGAATTACACAAACCTACATTTAGAACGAGAGACACCGGAAACTACTGGACGCTGTTTTACAGCCTCAGCTTCAGATCCACAGAGCAGGTCTGTTCCCTCTTTACTAACTCTTTAGACTCTCTATTACCACTTTAGACACCGCGGTGAAGCTAGTTTACTCTCTATTATCACGGTAGACTATGTATTAAATCTCTCTTTATTCTTCTTCTTCTTCGGTTGGCAACCAACAAATGGGTGCATTACCGCCACCGACTGGAGTGTGGAGCAGTAGATTGGCAGGACAAATAAAAGAACAATTGTTTCAGCAGTTTAAAGACTTCCTCTGATGTCCCTAGCAGATTCCCCTCAGTGTTTGTCGGTTTCCGGTTTATTGCAATCTGGACAGAGTCCAGTGGGGTGCATGCCAATTCTGAAGCCTCATCTCAATACTCCTCCTCGACTCCTCTCTTCCCCTCCTCCGGGACTTGACCCGGAAATCGATCAAGACACGCCATGTTGAAGGACGTCCCAATAGCTGAAATGCACACTGAGGAGTCGAGGAGGGGTGAGGGAGGAGGGGTGCGGGAGGAGACGAAAGGGAGGATACACGCCAGCAGACTACGCGGAAGTGTTTTCACTACTCGCGTATAAAAGCCCCGCCCCCACCTTCACAGCTGGCCCCGCCCCCACCTTCGCAGCTGGCCCGGCCCCCACCTTCACAGCTGGTCCATTTCAACAGAGGAAAACCGACAACTGGAAGATGAGTGGAAAAGCGTCACATACATGTATAAGTGCTCACAGCTCCGTGGGAATTATTATGTGCAATTCATTTCTAAAAGGCTTTCACATTACTATCACTATATCTTTATTTAAATGTCGGCTACATTTTACACCAAAACGGAACACAAAAGCAGGACCAACCATCATACATTTAATTCCTTGACTAACAAGAGAAAGATTAATTCATTTAAATAAATATTTAACAACAAATGGGCCGGTTCTAAGGAGTTATTCAGTTCAGCCCGATGAGAGGGGAGACAGCTGTGCACATGTCATCATTAACAGACGTCGTTTAAAAGTGACGTTTGAGTGAACGAGGACATCCCAATTAATACCTGAGGACTCCTCTGTCCTCGCGTCACCTCCTCGTGTCTCTCGCTCGCATCTTACGGAGGCGGAGCTAAGACGCAAGGAAAGGAGGCGAGTGAGGGAAAGGAGGAGTCGAGGAGGGGTATTGAGATGAGGCTTGAGTGTCTGGTTTAATTCTGTGTGTCCTTAACCGCGTAATGACCTTCTCTTCTCTTGGGCTCCTGCTTTGTCTTCTACCCCTACATGTTTCTGGATGCTGTAGAGATGCCTTCCTGTATCGCTGAGATCCCAGTATTCTTGCCAAGTTTTCCGTAAATGAACATTAATAATGGTTTTAACCTCTGTTTTACTTAATTGTATTTGTCTGTTGACTGTCTTTTTGTAACGATAGTTTAGCTAATTTGTCTACTTCCCCATTCCCTTCTACCACAAAATGAGCAGGAACTCAAAGGAAGGACATTTCAAGTCCCCTACATTTTAACCCAGCATACCGACCTCCCATACTTCAAGCTCCACAGAGCTGCTAGGCTGTCAGATGCTATAAGAACTCTGGGTTGGTTGTTCTCTTCAACCCATTTCAGTGCTAGCCATATTCCCACTAATTCTGCAGTCAATACTGAGAGACGATCTGAGAGTCTCTTTTTCTGCTTCTTCACACTGAGGGATAAAGAATGCCTGTACGCCCACTCTCTGGGTCTTTTGAGCCACCCGTGAAGATAAACACTTTATTTGTGTGTTGGTCAATATGTTTTTTTGCAAACTGGTGTTTGTTTTGGTTTATCTTTTAGTTTAAGCTGCAGACTTGTGTCGATTGCTGGCATATTAAATCTCCACGGAGGTATAGGCGATGATGGAACAGTGGGACTGACTTCTAACCCGCACAGAGATGCATTTAAAGCGCTAGAGCATTTCCTATCCACCCAAAGCTGTTAGTTGTGGAATTATTATGTTCCCAACACTCCAGTAGGATTGCCTTTGCGGGGTGAGCATTACTATGCCCTCTAATGTTAACCCAATATGCCAACAAAAGCTTGATCCTCCGAATCCGCAGTGGAATTTCACCCACCTCAACCTGTAATGCTGATACAGGTGAAGTTTGAAATGCTCCCCTACATATTCGGAGAGCCTGAGCCACATCACGTTTAAGGTTGCTTTTTGCAGCAGACGTATAAGCAATGCATCCATAATCCAGGGCTGCTCTCATTAGAGCCCAATATATATTTAGTAATGAGGTTCTGCTTGCTCCCCAATCTCGCCCAGAAAGACATCTCAGTAAACTATTAATCTTTTTGCACTTGTCTCTGGTTTTGTCAATATGTTTGCCCCAGGTACATTTTCCATCAAACAGGATTCCAAGAAACCTAACCACCCTAACCTGTTCTAGGACTTGTCCATATAGTTTAATAAATACAACTTTATGTTTTTAAGCAAAGCATATGACTTGGGTTTTTTCAATTGATATTTTTAAACCCCATTTGTTTGCCCATTCTTCCACCTTACCTACTGCAGCTTGTATTTTCCTTTTTAAAAACTCTATATTACGACCCCTTACCCAAAGAGCCCCGTCATCAGCGTATAAGATAAGATGGACCTTTATTAATCCCCTTGGGGGAAATCCGGTTGTACAAGCAGCAACAGGGTAAGCGTGAAAAACAGGACAGCACAGATTCACACAGATTAATAAAATGTCAGCATATATACATATTTGGTCATATAAATTATGAAGTACGAAATGAGTTAAAGTGACAAGTGAAAATGGACATCTGTACATATAGTGACATATCTATCTACATATGTGGTCTACTACTAATATATTAAAATGGGTTGTGGAAACAGTGTATATTTATGTCCAGTGATTTGTTTACATTATTGAGACCTTGTTGTGCAGCCTGATGGCTACAGGCACAAAGGACTGTCCGAGGCGCTTGGTGCTGTGTCGTGGAGGGATGAGTCTGTGGCTGAACGTACTCCTCTTCTTCACTAGCTCTGCGTGGAGTGGGTGGGAGGGGTTCTCTAGGATGCTGTCGAGCTTCCTCCCCGTCCTCCCCTCTGCCACCTCCTCCAGATTGTCCAGTTGTACACCAACTACAGAGCTAGCCTTCCTCACAAGCTTGTTCATGAATAGTGACAACCCTACATTTTGCTGAACCTGTTTGAAGATATCATTAATCATAATGTTGAAAACTAACGGACTACAAACACTGCCCTGCGGAGTTCCATTTTCTTTTTTAATTTGGGGTCACATTATATTAAGAGTAGAGTTTTGTAAATCATATATTTTGTAGAGACCCACAAATGAAATACCAAACAAAATGTGTCAAATGAAATAAAAACGAAAAAGTACATTCACTGTAAAAACTGATGCTTTGGTTAAAAATTAAAATAATATCTGCAAGCGGGCGGCAGGAGCGGGGCTGTCGGCATCAACAGTGTGCTTGGATTGTATAGATGGTATTTTAAACTCGATGCGCTCTGAAACTACGGGGCGGCCGGGGACAAAAACTGCACATGCGTTGATTGCGTTAAAATAATTAGTGGCATTACTTTTTTTTAAATATATACATATCAACATACATGTGCTAATACATACACATTCAATCGGTGTATAGAAAAGAAGAGATGATCATCTTTGGGATATGTAAATTCTCCACTTTTTCCAAATGTCCTCAAATGTGTTTTCCTGAAGCCTCATTGAGAAAGTAATTATTTCCATAACATTCAACCTTCAAGGGAAGGGATGTCCGCTTTGAGCCATTTTCTAGTTATTGCTTTTTTTGCTGCAACAGTAAGAATTCCAAATAATTGTATTGTTTTGTTTTGAAGTTTGTGGGAATTGAATGTACGAGCCCAAATATAAATTCGTCCCAGTTTCATGGGATTTTTTCTAAATGGATCTTTTGCCAACAAGTTACTATTAAAGGGCAAGCCCAAAACTAATGGTAGTGATGAGCTAACTGAGAACCACATTTACTCCAGCAGCCCTAGATGATGTGATGACAGAGCAGTGCTGAAAAAAGTACCTGCTAAGCATCTTCCAACTGAACATCCTGTAGGTGCCTGAGCTAGAGATCTTCCATTGAAAAGTACAGTCATTTGTCCAGACTTCGTCAGGGATACATTTTTTGGTTTCGTTTTCCCATTTGTGTTTTATGTAGAGAGTATTTTCCTTTTTAATATCTCGAAGAGCTTTGTAATAGGGATGCCAGCGATTATTCGATTATTCGAATAATCGTTAGTCTCCATAATCGAAAATTATTTTTAAAATTCGATTTTTAAAAAAACATTTTTTTATTATTATTTATGTTTTTCTTTGTGCGCGGCGGCGAATAATCGATTAATATTCGCCAGGGCTGTCCGATTTTCGATTTTGATCATGGTCAGTTTCTGGCATCCCTACTTTGTAACGTTTTGAGATTACTTTCATCCCTGTGTCTGATGTGTATGCACTGGTGAAAACTATTAATAAAGGATTTTCAAGGGCCTTCTGGCTGTAGTGGCGTACCTGTAGAAATAAAAAAAATCACCGTTATTCAACCCATATCGTTTTTTTAGTGTTTGAAAATCGATCATGGTTCCTTTACTGAAGAAATTGCAGTATGAAGTAGGGCTGTACCCGAATATTCGTTCGTTGGAGTACTATTTGGGTTTCAATTTCGTTATTCGGATATTCGTTTTGTTTGTGTTTTCTTTTTTTCCCCGTTTTTTTCCCAAATTGAATTTATTGAAATCAACGTAAGAGCTTGTGCCTCTTCGGGGGGTGCTAACACTTAACCATAAACGTTATCGTCTACTTTCTCCGTCTTTATATGATATTACTTTTCTCCGTTAATCTCCGTCACGTTGTTTCCATAGCAACAACAACTTCCTGTCAACTGCGCTAACTCTCCTTCAAAATAAAAGCATGTCCATAAACAGGAAGCCAAGCCAAATTACACTTAAGACATTATACAACTGCAACGAAAGTAACAAACACAATGAGATAACCTTTTCAATTTCAAAGAACACAAATTGGGTTACATTAACAAATAACTATAAAACAACAATACTGCAGAATAACAAAATGAATGCTGTGAATAAACCGAAATACACGCGTTGAAGCGGTTTGCTGCTGATTACTACTGCTGATTTTTCACTCGGCTCCTCCCGTTTGCCAGTACTGTGGTATTAGTGGTTTAGGAAGAGGGGAGTTTTTCACAAATCCAGCGCTCCCTAACTCATGCCTGGCTGTGACGTAAATGGTGTGCAGCCGTGAAACCAGGACAGTAAACAAACATGTCGTCGGTAGTATGGGACTATTTCAAAGTTTCAGAGTTAGATAGTTCGCTTGCTATTTGTATTAACAAATGCAATGCACACTCCTTCATACTCTGATCGATAACGATATACGGGACATAAGTTTCACCACGGACATATGGACCAGTGATGTTAGCCCCGTTAGCATGCTAGGTCTGACGGCGCAGTGGCTGGACAAAGACTACAAACATTGACTGATTGACTCAATTATGTTTATTTGGGAAAATAAATATGGTCACTTTGAAGAGTCAAAACTGTTCTTGGCTTTGTTTTGTTCATAGTAGTAATGCTCATGTCATTTACTCACTACTAGTCTTTTACCACCAGGTGTGCAAAAACTACAGGTACATTTGATATATATATATAATATTATTATCGGTTATCGGTTATCGGTATCGGTATCGGTCTTGAGAAGCAGGAAGTTATCGGTATCGGTTTCAAAAAACCAATATCGTGCATCCCTAGTTAGTACCCCTTATGTTGGGCATTTTTCGTTAGTCCAATATTTCCAAAGTAACTTAAGTACAGTCAAAGAGTAGAATCGAGTTGTTTGGACAGTGTTTGTTATTTTAGGTCCGGAGCGTGTTGCTGTCTCTTGTGCCAAAATACAATTTCCACCTAGTTCCATTTTCAACTGAATATTTCTGTTCCCACTTTAACTTCTATTGTCCTCCTAAACAGAAAATCTGACTCCCATCTATACATTTTTACCATACACCCCTAAACCATTTAGTCTTATAAGTAATCCCTCCTTCCATAGCATGTCATACACTTTTTCTACATCCAAAAATACTGCTAGCCTATGACCATTTCTTTGTTGGTTTGAGCTTTCCTGATTTCTGACTCTAGACATAAGATGGAGTCCATAGTGCTTCGCTCTTTCCGAAATCCACTCTGATAGGAAGAAAAAAGGTTTCTGTCTGTTAAGTCTCTCTGTTACCATGCGTTCCATGGGTTTGCCTAGTTGTGAGGCTAGTGCAATGGGCCTGTAGCTTGATGGCTTTGATGGATCTTTGCCAGGTTTTGGTATTGGCACTGAGTGCTTCCATACTGAGGGTATTTTGCCTGTGTCCCATATTAAGTTAAATCATTGTAACAATACCTCCAAGTGCACCATCACTAATATGATTTAACATGCTATAACAGATGTTATCTTTACCTGGTGAGGTTTGTCTTGCATTATAGAGAGCTCTCTTTAATTCGAATAGATTATACGGTAAATCTAGCTTTTCGTTTGATGTTGTCATTCTTTCTGTTTTCTTGGATTTTGCACAAGTGTGTTATCTAGACTTTTTGGCTATTGGAGATACGTTCTCTGAACTATGGATCTTAACAAATGTCCTTGCGAGGAGTTCAGCTTTTTCTACATTACTGATTGCTTGCATGTTATTACTGGTCAGTACTGGTAAATCCAAGTTCGTTTTAATGCCGTTCATTTTCCTTACCATTCTCCAAACGTTTGACAACTGAGTTTCTCTTCCAATTTTGTTACAGTATTGTCTACAATATAAACGCTTTGCTGACTTGATCGTTTTCCGTACTGTTGCCTGTGCTCTCTTGTATTGAATCAAAGAGTCTAGTGTAAGGATGGGTACCGAGCCCCGGTATTAAACGGGCCCCGGGGCTGAATAGTTCAGTAAAGTTAGAACGATATTGGCAGATTCGGATTTCACGGATCAATAACTCATGAACAAAACGTTGTTCGGACACAAAGTACGTCTCCTAAGTACCGTGGTAAGGTTGACAACGAACTACAATCACATGTTGATCAAAAAAAGCCAAGATGCGCCGTCCTCCGAGCTGGACACATAACATTGGTCTCTATCCGCAGCCGGAGAAGAAACGAGTGCTCAGGGACCGTCTGCAAAGTGCAACACCGAAAAAAGAGAATACAATAATATTCAATCACTTCACTATTATACAGTATATTACTACCAAACTCACCACACACATCAATAGTATCCTGTGTGTCATACTACAGCAAAGAGTTTGGAAGAATGTGCTTTTGAATAATTATGGGGAATATTTATAATGGAAAATCTTCAATAAATATAATATCATCTTCAATAACTTCACTATTGTACAGTGGAGTGCTACCAAACTCACCTCAGACATTAATGCTCTCTAACTGGCTACACTAAAAAAAGTGTAGTTGAAAATATATTTTAATGATCCATATGTTATTTAAAAATAAAGTGTATTGGTAAGTGTAAGTTACTGTCAAACAGGAGACCCCCTACTTTTAACCAGAAGCTTTAGAACATTTAACTCCAAAGAAGATCTCCTATTTATTCATAAACCATAACACTGTTTTATTCTTCTTTCATTAATTAACTTACAGACTGAATATATGCATAGCATCACCTACATCAAAGCAAGATCCATCAAAAGTAGTCTTTATATCTTCAATAAACTAGACATCACACACATTGATATTGTACTGGAGAGTTAGAGATAACTCAGTGTTGGCGCTAGTTTTGTGTCTATCACTAGGTTCACCCCGGTGTGTCGGCCAGAACACCACTTAAGGCCAAAGGTCCAGTATAGAGGAGATGAGGAGCTAAGATGAGGCTTGACTTCTTTAATGATTTAGACAGACATACAGATATTTGTGTGTGGTTTTTCCTATAAGGGAAATAAACAAAATACAATCAATATAAGATAACTTAATAATATTACCAAACCCTATAGAAATAATAATCTAGACAAGCCATACAACATGTATCCCTTCTCTTATAATCATAAATACATTAACATATAATGTCTAACACTCATTACCAGGGACACACAGAGATTCGAAGTTAAGCTACCGCTAATGAATAACGTTCCACATCCGGTCCGTGGAAAGCGGCAGCCGATGCTCTTATTGTGAAATGCTACAGACATGCTACTTCCGGGAGCAGAGTAGTGGAGCAATAAATGAACTGTAAACACATATCTCAACTTTAACGCTGCATAAACATTTATCCACATAAACTACATCCTATTACATTAATAATACATCTGTGCCACTCAACACGGTGTATATACCCCTAACTTTGAGACGGGAGTGCCGACTCATATCACTTGTCGAGTGACATAATGAGCCGCCATAATAAACATGCACGCACCATGCAAAGATCACATGAGCATGGAGATTCTGCATTAATCCACATCGGCACAGAAGTTATCACAATAATAATAATAAAGTGTAGAACAACATAACAGGCAGCACTGTGGACAAACACTCACCTTCATTTACCCACACAATACGAAACACTTCAGACAGCATAACTTTCCTGTAACTACTGAAGCACATTACCCTCTGATGTATGACGTCACCCACAACATGTGGGTTAGCCCCTGCCCACTATGAAGACATAACTTAACAGGTATCAACTCTGTATAATAAAATAATATATATATATATATATATTGTCGTGGCTTCCTTCCTTGTATTTCCATCAAGCCACTAGACGCCTTAAACAGACCGTTCTAACTTGTTTCTTTCCTTAAATGACTCACAGTTTGAAGTGTTGCTTGGCCTCCGATGGTTTAGAAGATGTTGCGATGTGTTTGCTCAAAATAACATAACAAACATTTGCACATGCAACAAAGAAAATAGGCCTTTACAATATTCAAAAGAAATAGGCAAAACTCAAAGTAAAATATCAAACAACTTAGGTATTCTTTCTGTCTTGATAATGCTTATAACTTAAAGAGTACTTGTACGGTAAGATAAGTACGTTTACGAGTACGTTTGGTACGTGTACGGTTAAAAACTGTTCCTCGACGGCGTCTCTCAACAGGTTGCCCATCACTGTGGCTTTAGCACGGGCGGGCGCCCTGGGAATTGTAGTCCTTTTATAGTGCGTTGACTACAGACGTCACAATTAGATGGCCTTTCTTATCAAAATCAAATACTGGCTCTAACATATATATATATATCAATAACTATAACTTTGGGGCCTTTTCTACAGCCGCCCCCAAATGTATATAATACATTTGCTCATCAATAAAAGGCAACAAAGTCCTAAGGCTTGGATGTGATGGCAGGAGTAGAACTGTCCTCATCTTCTCCAGAAGGAAGTGCAGGGAGGACCACCAGTCTGGCAACTGGCCGGGTGTAGACTCTCTCCCTGACCTTCACGTCGGCAGACCTTATATGTCCGTCGCTGCTTGGATGTTTCTTGATAACTGTCCCTATGGGCCATAGGGCTCTTGGAAGATGCGGATCAGCGATCATCACCACGGCGTCCTCTTTGATGTCGGCAGGTGTAGCTTGTCACTTCTGACGAGCTTGAAGACTCAGCAAGTAGAGCCTCATGAATCGAGCCCAGAAGTGGTCAGCCAGAACTTGGGAGTGTTTCCAACGGCGGCGACTTATGAGTATAACTTATAACTATAACTTTGGTGCCTTTTCTACAGATATGTTACATAATGTGTTACACATTGTATATACAGTTTGTTATATATATATATAAATTAAGAAATGAAACAACTTTTTCATTAGCTATGAAACAGTAAAATAAAATTGAAAAATAAATGTGTCAAAACATTTCAGACTTTCCACCTTTCTTACTGTACAATATTAATGAACACATCTACAATCTAATGTCTGACATGGAAAACAACATGAACATCTGTGACTACTTTAATCTGTAAGGGGAAATATATTTAACATCTTAATTAAGAATATAACAATTTAAAACTATGGACAGGTGATTATTAATCATTACTTACATTTCCCAAAATCTTTAGCAAAGCTTTGTTCTGGATTTTTGTTTGTTTTGTACAAAATTCAGCTTTAATTTTGCCGATTTGAAATCACTGGCTGGGCTGGATTTCCCCCACATGCCGTTTATAAGCGCAATACTTCTCTTGTGGTAGGAGTTAAAACTACAAGCCTTACCTCCCCAAATCCTGGTACCTCTGGTAAAAGTTACACAAACTCACCTATAGCCTCTTTAGTTGGGGAGGATACACAACACACAATGCCACGGGGTATCTTTCTTTGGTATTGGTGCAGCAGTCATTCCGAGGCACTGCGTGTGAAACCATCTTCCACAAGTTTCGCACTGAATCTACATGGGGATAAATACAACAAAGATGTGAAGAAAATGTCAAGTGTAGGACACTTGTAAGAATGATACATATTTTGTTATATAAAGACTTGTTGTTATTCAGGTTTATCTGTACTTTGCAAAAACGTTCACAAATTATAAGAAAAACAAAAGGAAACCTGTAATGCATAAAAGTATACAATATTTCATTACTTTTATGTTATTCCTGAAATCTAACTCCAGATGATCTATATATTATCTACTATTCAGATTATCTTCTGGCGTTTCAAAACAATTAATCATTTAGTCTCACCAGTTGTGGGCAGGTCCTCAGTTCCACAGAAGGGACAGAAGTCATCCTTTGAAACTGAACAAATAACAGGTGTATTACTGTTCAATTTACAGGAAGCTATCCATATATTCATTTAATATTTGTGGCTAATACCTGATCCTCTGAGAATGTCTTCTGCCATGTCTCTTCGTAGATTTTGAAGAGATTGTTTTGATGAGTTGATGTGAAACGTCCGTGGTATTTTCTGAAATTCCTTCACTGTCGCTTTATTATTAATGAACATTGCATTGAATCACCTGCATGACAAAGGCTCCACAACTGGTGGCATCTTTCTGGATGGTGTGTGCAAAGATAATACCCCCCCACCCCCACCATTACACCACCATCAGCCTGAACCGTTGATACAAGGCAGGATGGATCCATGCTCTCATGTTGTCTTCTGACCCTACCGCCTGAATGTCGCAGCAGAAATAGTCTTGTGCAAACCTTTGTTGTAAGAAGTGGTTATTTGAGTTACTGTTGCCTTTCTATCATCTGACAATTTTCAGAAAAAAAGTCAGATTTTGAAAAAATTATTCAGAATTTTGTGGATCAAGTAATAAGTTATTAATGCCTTATTCTACATGACCGTATTCTACAAGTAATAAGCCATTAGTTGAGAGTTTTTCCTCAATAACCCTCTAATTAGTGCTTATTTGTTGCAAGTAAGGAAGTTGTTGTACATGAGTTTGGGTCTTAATATGCGCTGCTCAATATGGGCCTAATAAGGCAGTAGTACCACAAGAATAGTAATTCTCCCATAATGACACTTAACAAATATGATCTATCCTTATGTAACAAGACATGAAACTATAAGTGTTGTTGTAGTTATTCATGCTAAAGGAGCTCCAACCAAGTACTGACAGCAGGAACATTAACATACTTTTCAGAAGGCCAGCATTTCTATGTTAGAAAATCTCTTTCCTATTGGTCTTATGTTTTATTAAAATGTTGAGATGCTGAATTTTGGCTGGTCATTTAATCATCGAGATTAAAACAAATAAACGATGGAAATAATCACTTTGTGTCTGATGAATCTATGTGATCTATACGTTTTAACTTTATAAATGTAATTACTGATATAAACTCACTTTTCCATGATATTCAATTTATTGAGAGATGCTAAACGACTACTCTGAGAAACTCCAACACCAGTTCTCAGATAATGACTCTGCAGACAGGTCACGAACTGTAACGCTAAGGCCTCACACTCCGTGAACGACTGACGCCTTGCTAAGCGGCAGTGAAACTACGTTTTAGATCAGCGACAGTACTAACTCACCTGTTGTCCTGAAACTCTCCAGGGCATCTGGAAAAGCATTTAAAATAAGGAATGGATAAGGGCTGCAAAGTTAATGAAGTGTTAATCGTGGTTAGATTTTAAATTCTAATAATATAGAGTTTCTCTGAATGTGTTTCCTGTTTCCTGCAGACGTCCAGCAGCTG